>OMLI01091426.1:0-10798 GCA_900302605.1 Rondeletia loricata
AGTGACCACTCGGTGAGTTTCCCGTCTTAGAAAATGAGAGTTTATGGTGTTTTTTGAAGGTTTTTCTATATGCACATCCAGATCCATTGTGTAGCTGTGACATGAGCAACATGAGCATGAGTTTTCTCAAGACTGCACAGTTTGATGCACAGTTCTATACAGTTCAATTTGGATATGGATGGTTGTATATGATCGTAAATAACATTATAACAGGGCTTATAATGCTATATACCGAACTTCTCCTTTAAGCTTGGCAGAGATCACGTGATTAGGGGTTGAGTCAATATGGTCCTCATCATTCCTCGTGTGTGTATGGCATCTAAAATCAGCACCAACAGTGCAGTGCATTAGATACCTAACGTGTGCTCATTAAAATATGATGGGCAATGAATCCATCCAAGTTAACGTTATTAATTTTGTGCCTAAGCTTAATTATTACTTAGCAAGAAAGCTATCACCTGTTGGTAATTCCAAATGTTTATTGGTAATGTTACAACAAAACAATAGCTTTGAGTGCTTGGAATTCCCTCTAGTGGACAGAACGTACATAACACATGCTGATAGTGTAGGCATTGGCATAAGCATATAGGTAGGTATAGTAATAGGCTAAATTTGAGCATGAACAATTCGAATATTAAAAATAATAAAGCATACAAATTAGAATGGGATTATAGAGGAAGATTGGCAGCCCTACTATAGAGTAATTTGTGGTTAGGTAATTACTTCACATGAACTCTGTTGGAGCCTGGAGACAAGGCCCAATGTCCTTTTTGTATGTTAGGTGTTAATAAGGCATGCCCTCAGGTAATCCTCCAGCACTCCATAATTGGATGTCAGGATCAAGAGAGAGAAAATAGAAAACTGCAAGGACATTTCTGTCCTGATACAAGCCAGGCCCTAAATCACTGCAGGCCTAAACATTAGTCTGAATTTCTCAGTGAGCTCTTGTGGTGATCTTTTCCATCTTTGAACTGACCATATGCATTCAGGCATTCACTGTAGCCTGCACAGGACAGAAAAGCATTGCTGTAAACGGAGTGTGTAAATGGCCCTGGAGATATCACGAGTCATGCTCTCCCATCTTTGTGCTGCAGTGGCCACAATTTAGGCATGCAGCCCTGCCACTGCCCCCACTCTGATCTACCCCAGACCAAATGAGCCACAGGGCCTCTCCAGGGAACAAGGGAGGCCAATGATGGAGGAGGCTCTTTGAAAATGAAATGATGTGGAAGAACGTCTTGACTAGCAGTGTCTTATGATTCAGAAGGCTTCCCCAACTGTCGTTAATGACTGTTGTATAGTACATAAAGTAGCAAATTGTGCTTTAACACAACATGCCATGGCAAATGTAGGATACATTTGGGTGATGTGGTCTCTGGACAATGGGTCTCTTCATTGTCCTTGTTTCCCTACATGCACTCACTCCCCTGCCCTTCTCTCTATCCATCTCTATCAGGAGAAGCTGGAGCAACATTATGCCCAGAGTTATAAGCAGATCTCCATGCTAGAGGATGACCTAGGCCAGACACGCAGCATCAAGGAGCAGCTCCACAAATACGTCCGGGAGCTTGAGCAGGCCAACGATGACCTGGAGAGAGCCAAAAGGTCAGACTGACAGAGGGACACCTTACATTTGGCTCACTATCTCATTCACTATCTCACTGTCTCACAGCACACAGTACAGTCAGGAACACACCCGCTTTCATTCTGGCTTTTGGAAATGAGACTTATGCATACTTAGATTTGTTAAAGTCTGATTTATAACATATTTCTATGCTTTTGGTGCAGCAGTCCTTCATCAAAGCATACTTGTTGGTGGGTGTTGAGGGTTTAGAGATAAGCAACTTTTATTGTCAAGATAATATTTTACAGTATCTCAACCCCGGTCTTAGGCTCATGTGGCTCAAATGCTATTTTTTATGCCTACGCATATACATGATGCAGCGTTTCCTGTAGTATTTTTTGTAAATGTGAATGGAGATAATTGTGGTTCTGAGTCCCAGGCTGCTCCTGGGCCCATTCCAGGATCAATTCCAGTAGGTGTTGCAGTTTAAGAATAGCTCTTATTTGGATATGATATATGGGTGAATCATGTGCTGTAATTGCACATGTTATTTATTTATTTTTTGGCTGAGCAGATGATGAATTATCATTGTATTTAGACTTTCTAACCGTGGGGCATTTTTCCAGCTCCACTGCAGCTAAATGAATGTAAAAGATATTGACAGTTGTGCTCCTCACCCTCTACATGCAGGGCAACAATAGTGTCTCTGGAGGACTTTGAGGGCCGTTTGAACCAGGCCATTGAGAGAAATGCCTTCCTTGAGAGTGAGCTGGATGAGAAGGAGTCTCTTCTGGTATCTGTGCAGCGGCTGAAGGATGAAGCGCGAGGTATGGATAGAGAGACACAAGGCACACAAGCCCACCTCTGCCATTGTACAGTCTATATTTAATCAGCGTACGGCTTGGTGGAGGAGTATCTCATGCGTTTGGTTCTGTCCTCTGCAGACTTGAGGCAGGAGCTGGCAGTACGGGAGAGGACTACAGACAGGATGTCAGCACCCAGCTCCCCCACCTTAGACATTGACAAGATGGACTCCGCAGTACAGGCCTCTTTATCCCTCCCAGCCACACCTGTAGGGAAGAGCATCGAGCACCCCTTCATCAGCCCAAAAGGTCAGGATCACTCTCACTCTCTATTTCACATTGGAGATGGACCTGTTTCTGATATGTGTATTAATATTGTCTGCTCCTTCTGCCTGCTCTTAGCATTGACCAATGGCTGTGGCAGCTCTTCCCTCACTCCCTCTGCTAGAATCTCTGCTCTTAACATTGTCAGTGACCTCCTGAGGAAAGTTGGGGTAGGCATTAGACCTTTTAATTGAATACATTTACTTTGACCTTTTTCAGATGGTGGTGTGTGTATGCATTTTCAGACTTACAAAGTAAACTGTCACACAGTGCTTTAGAATTATGAACAGGTTGCGGTACACCGAGCAACTGCGTGTCCTAAACCACAGGACAAATAGAAAGATGTCTATGACAAGGCTAAATACAGATTGTGTTTCCTGTTTTGTTACCAGGCTTTGGAGTCCAAACTAGCTGCCTGTAGGAACTTTGCCAAAGACCAGGCAGCAAGAAATAATTACTCTGCAGCCAACGGCACACTCATCAACAGCAACGCCACCAAGTTCTCCCACTCGATACATACCACTTACTTCGACAAAACGTGAGTCTCTAGCAAGCAGTTTTGTTCTCCCCTTGCTTCTTGTCTTCAAGTGAGATTCGGTTAAACAAACACAGAAGTTGTGCATAACATGGCAGACTACAACTCAAGTGTGGAGAAAATATTAAATGTAATTTCAAAGGACTTGACTTATGTGTATTTCTATGTTTGTTCTGTGTGTGTGTGTGTGTGTGTGTTTGTGTGTGTGTTCTTATTCATGGGGTCCTGCAGGACTGTTAACGGACTGGACCCCAGCTCCTTGACCTCCATGGCATCATCCAGAGCAGTGTCACCACCAGGCATGCTGCCTCTCAGTGTGTGAGGCGTCCCTAGCCCACACAAACCTCTGCAGAAACTCATACCCACCCAACAGAAGTAGGGAACAGAGAGGACATTTGAAAGACCGTTACATTGTGTGTGTGTGTGTGTGCGTGTTTGAGAGGGAGAGTAATGTGTGCGTTCGCCTGTTTGAGAGAGTGCGTTTTTGAATTTGGTGTGAGAGAGATGTGACTATACAATTAACATGCCTCATTTTTTGCAGCTCTAAATGCATCTATGAGTAGGTGCACAGTTAACGTTTGCATATGGACCTACCACATACAGGCATGTGCCTAAGCTGTACTGTACTGCGCTTGTGTGACTGTCAATGCAAATGTGTTGCTCTCTAGACCTCTACTCTGAAGTGGTACAATTATATTCTTAGTTCCACTGTTCATCTGAAAACTACTATACCTGACAAAAGGTCCTAAATTGACCACAGCTTCCTCTTCACCTTTCTTCTCTTTAACTTTAACTTTAATTGCACAGTTAAACTAATTTCTATTTAGAATGTATTGTATTTAAAAAGGGATCTGTTCAAAGTAACTAACTTATCTCACTGTATGCTTCAAGATGCAATATTTCTTGTTTTCTTGCACGTGTGCATATGTAATGTGGGGTTTGAGAGGTATGGATGTACCCCATATCCACAAGAATGACTGAAGTGAATGTTGACCGTTCAAAGCCATGTAGCCATAGTACAGTCGTTCCTCTTGTTACTGGCTCCTAACTGTAATTAAGTAAGTTGGAAGGAGTCTCCATGTTTAAGCTTTGAAATATCAGCTGGTTCTGTCTTCTCATGAATTAATGATGGGGTTAAACCTGCACTTAAAACTGGTCCTCACAGGTTTTGCTTCAGTTAAGTGTTCTCTATGAATGTCCATTGATATTTCAGGGAACAGTTTTGCCTTTTTTAACGTTAAACGTATAGATTAGTTTTTTTTTCTTCTCGTGACAGGCTCACTTACCTCATTCTGATATGTAACAACTATTGACTGTTGATTTGTAACAAGAGTAGGTGAATTTGGCTCTATTAACCTCCAACCCACACAAAACAATACTTAGTAAACCAAGCAGTGGAAACTGTTAGAGATCCTTTATTGAGAGACTGTCCATCAGCTTTGGCTACTGTATGTGAGTTTATGGTGCATCATGGCATTGTGTCATGTAGCAGATTTGCTGATTGACTGTTTATCGTTTGAACCTCATCTTGGTTTGATGTGCCGCTTGGATTTTTAGTGGAGTTGATATTGACATGTCATTCATTTTACATCCCAGAATTGTGTCTGAATCACATTTGCTCCCTGTCATGGATCTTTAATTCCTCAGTGTTGCCCTCTTGAATTTTTTTTGAGCTTTTAGTCCAATATTCAAGGTTATTTCATAATACAGGATGTAATTTTGGGCACTACATGAGCCTGTTGATAAAGTATGTTCTACAATCAGTGTATATAGGTTTGTAAGGAGTGTAACTTTGCCTACCACATTTGTAGATACTGACATTTGGCATTAAGGTCCTATTTATTTCAGATTCTCTATGGCATGTGAGTTTTACTATTGTACAATGGTTAAATCCGTTGTATTATGATGTAAAATTGTCAAATTTGTTTAAGTAAATAAAGATTGAGAGGACATACAGTACATTAATACATTGTGTGTTTTGTGTTTCACATAATTCAGAAGAATTTCACTGTACACCCAACAGTTGCAATTTTGATATAAAACATGAACTAAGTTCTTTGAAGTAAAGTAATGAGGAGTGAGAAAATTGTCATTCATCTGAAGTTACAGAAAGGCAGTGGAAAATTAATTGTGTAGCTGCAATCCATGCAGTCAAACTGTCATATAGTCCCTGTTCAGCTCTTGGTACACAGTGTATCCCTCTCCCCATCTGGACTCAGGACACACACACTCAGACGAAGCCCAACAACGTCCAAAAATTAAAGCCCCAGTGTCTTCTCCATTGCCTCCCGCAATTTGTTCTTCTGGATCTACAAGAGTAAATGACAGGAATCTCAGTTTCAGGTTAGATCAGTCAAACGTATTATCTATCATCCAGGTCACCCTGATAGTTTATTTAGATACAATGGAGCAGAGGTATCCTACCTTTCCAGAGACAGTCAGGGGATAGCCCTCCACGAACATCACATAATGTGGGATCTTGAAGTGAGAAATCTTTTTTTTTTTTAAGAAAAGGAAAGCGCAGTGTCAGTTCACATACAGCAATGCTCTGAGTTTGGCTGTGTAAGCATATAGCATTCTAATCTATCACCTCCTCTCACCTGGCCTTTGCAGAAAGCTCTAATCTCCTCCACACTGGAGGTTTGGCCCTCCGTCAGCTTGATACAGGCACACACCTGCTCTCCCAGCCTCTCGTCTTTCACTCCAATCACCTGGGATACACAGGTAGAGAAACAGAACACCTAGAATGAAACTACCATCACAGCTGATTAACGTAAAATCTTTAGGATGATTTATATGAAATATATATTCATAAATTGTATGTTGTATTCAGCAATAAGGAAGTTCTAACAATTGTTGCCACATTGGAATAGAAACAACTAAAGGTGGATCTTTTCCATTAACTATGAGATGCCTCAGATTCTTTGCTGCCCTCTAGTGGTCCTGAGTCTCACCTGTGCCTCCTGTACTTTGGGATGGGTATGGAGAAACTGCTCTATCTCAGCAGGGTAGATGTTCTCCCCTCCTCGGATGATCATGTCCTTTATGCGTCCTTCAATGTGGCAGTATCCCAGACTGTCCAGACTTGCAATGTCACTGTGTAGAGGTAAATACCCCTCACATTTCTCACCTGAAATGAACTTGCATCCACCCCTGTTCCAGCACCATGCCTCTGTCTTCTATATATTGTACATACAGCATTTTTCTCTAACACATCTTTCTGATCGCTGTTTTCATCCGTGAGTTAACATCCATCTTACCCAGTCCTGTACCAGCGGTCTTTGGAGATGACCTCTCTAGTTTTCTCAGGATCATCCCAATACTCCAGCATCACACAATAGCCTCTGATCAGCAGCTCTCCTGAGACCCCCAGAGGGACAGTCACCCCGGTAACGGGGTCCACCACTTTAGCCTATAGGCAAGACATACAGGGATAAGTCACAGCATTGATGTGATGGTGACGTGTAGATAAAGGTTGGTATGAAAAAGGGAAAATAAGTCACACCTCAGTGTGGTTCATGATGCATCCAACACTATTCATCTTCAGCTCCTCGTTGTCTAGTGGGAAACCCAGGAATGTCACTGGGCTGTTCTCTGTGGTTCCATATAGTATCTGTTATACAACAGGTGTGTGCATGATGTACACATGTTCTCATATTCTACAGAATATACTCATGTTAATAGAAGTTGAAGAATGAATGGAAAAGGCATGTGACAGGTAACTGCTCACCATCATCTCTTTCACATTCATGTTTGTTCTCAGTTTCCTCATGATCTCAGGAGGGCATGGAGATCCTCCCATGAGTCCTAAAGCACAACATCACACAGATTAGAAGGATCCCCTACATTTGTACCAGCATTCAGTAAAACAACATGCTAATCATGTCTCAGTCTTCAAATCTCTTACCAGCTTCAGCTGATGACAAGTCATACTTGTGGAAATCTGGGTGGCTAAGCATGTCGATGAACATCGTGGGAGTGCCATAGAGGAAATTGCACCTTGGAGAAAAAAGATATGGATTGCAATCAATGAAAATGCACAATACTGTATATTCAAATAGCCTGAAAGACATTTGAGAGGTGACAAAATATGTTGTACTTTTCATTCTGAATGGCCTCCAGGTTGGCACGGCCATCATAGCCAGTGGAGGGGAAGACCAGTGTGATACCATGTACTGCCATACACATTCCTCCAATCACGGAGCCAAAGCAGTGGTACATGGGTACAGGGACACACACTCGCACCTGAGGCTGACAGAGATACGGAAAATAAGATTACTTACATTTCATTGTGTTTGCGTGTTCTTCAAATAAACAGACAATATGAACTTACTCTCCATCCATAACCCGCTCGGAGACCCAGGAAGTAGGCATTGTTGACGATGTTGTGGTGGGAAAGAGTGGCTCCCTTTGGATTCCCTGTGGTCCCCTGAAACAAGTGACAGACAAAACCAGGAACATGAGCTGATCTGGATCTCCCTCAAATCTAAGCTGCATGACAATGTCAGCCTACGTAATACAATATATGTGTGCCGGTGCGATGGGACATTGAAGGTCACCGATGTGAACTGAATGTTGATGGGTTCGTCGAAGGACAGTTTGCTCTGCAGATCCATCAGCTCTTTGTGGTGCTGACTCTCCCCTGCTTGCATCACATCCTCTACATGGAGCATCCCTGGCTGTCTGCTGTCTGTCACAATCACCATGCGCAGGTCTGGCAGCCTGGCAGACCCAAGATAGGATCTTTATATTGCATCCAACAATCCATCAATCATACATTGTGTCCTTTGTGCAGGGTTTATCTCTTACATCCCATTATAGTGTTAAAGAAAGAGCATGTAATGTCAAAATGTATTTCAGAAATATGACATTTGTTAATGCTTCTGTCATACCTGGAGCTCTTGATCGTGCCTAATGCTGCCGTGTCTATTTCTGGACAGATCTCCCTCAGCATCTCACAGAACTTCTGGGTTTTAAAGCGGGTAGGGCAGACCACTGCTTTACACTGGATCTGTACATAACAAATCAATCCTGTTGAATTTCATGTACATGGATCGAAGGTTAAGCCTATATTCTTACATCGCTGTTGTTTTTAGCTTGACAACCATGCAGTTTTCAGTTTATCCAATAGGATTTTGAAAGGTAGTCATAAGCCCAAGGGTCATAGAACATCCTCAACCCATAGACAACCATGTATTTGTTCAATTTAAGTTAAAACATGAAAATCATACAAGGTCTTCACCCAACAATGATGATGTTCTTGTGGGATTATTTGCTGTGAGTTGTAAGCTGTCAGCTGTCTAGACAGAGCTGGTGTTAGTTTTCCCATTGGAAACAACTCTAGCCACACATACCTTCCTTAGAGTAAACTCCAATTCCTTCAGCTGATAGCTTGGGTTCACTGACACCTGCAGGGATAACAACAGTTGAAATGGAATACCTATTAACAGATAATAATGTCCTGGTAAAAATATAATTAAAAGTTACAGCTAGAGAGCAGCACCCCTGGAGCTGCTGGGGACTCTGTGTCTTGCTCAAGGACACTTCAGCAGGATGCTTGCTGACATGGGGGCCCGAGTCAACCAGTTGAAGGACAGTCTCTCTAACCACAAGGCCACCCTGCTGCCCCAATATATATGCAGGCATACAATGTTAAATGTAATTTCAAACTTTTACACCAAACCAAATGGTAAAAGCTCCTGAACTGACCAGTATAATGCCAGCCTTGGCTGAAGCAAACTGGAAAAGGATCCATTCATATGTGTTGGGTCCCCAAACTCCCAGTCGGTCGCCTCTCTTCAGGCCCAGAGCCAGGAGACCTGCAGCTGCCTTGTCAACCTGCACCAATATGAATGTCACCAAAATATTACACAAGCTTCCATCACCTATTGAGTATACATCATGGTTAATGGCATGCCACAATCCAGGCAAGGTCATCTCTGTCCTTGGTAAATATTAATAATAATAATTGATTCAATTTATATTGTGCTTTATTCAAAGCTCAAAGCGCTCACAGTGAAGGGGGAAACTCACCTCAACCACCACCTACAGTATGTGCAGCACCCACCTGGATGATGTGTTGGCTGCCACAGATGGCGCACAGTACACTCACCACACATTGGATACACAGTGGAGAGGAGAGGAGTGAATGAGCCAATTAAGGAGGAGGGGGATGATTAGGCGGCCAGGTGTTCAATGGCCTGGGTGGGAATTTGGCCATGACACCGGGTTTACATCCTACTCTTTTCGAGAAGTGCCAAGGGATCTTTTATGACCACAGTGAGTCAGGACCTCGGTTTACCGTCCCATCCGAACGACAGCAGTCACTATACAGTGCTTTGTCCCCGTCGCAGCACTTTCCGGTGGCGCCACCTTGGGAGCTCGAACCCACAACCTTTCGATTATGAGTCCGGTGCCTTACCACTAAGCCACACCACCGGACATAATGAGCCTCCTCTTATTTTTCTGGCTCTTCAATCTCACTATGTCATCAGTACACGAGTACATTCACTCCCATTCACCTATCTTTCTCAGTTTAATATCTAACTGGCAAAACATGGCTGTAGGCTCTAAAGTCCATAGAGAAGACCACCACGTTGTGTCATACTGCAAGCTTGTAAACAGCTGACATTTCAGCAGTTATCAGTAATGTCAATGTCATGTTTTTTAAACCCATGAACAAGCAACTCTGTGGTAGATGGGATATCAACAGAAATACAGTTTACATACATTATTCCTATGATCTTTTTTGGTGAAAATATCTTATCTCTCCCAAAGGTAGAAACCAGAGATCCAAAACTCATATCATCAAACAACACTTTATGGCACTGCTTCTTATGCACTTATCGAAGAACCAGACTGACGGTGCAGTCGAAAGAGCAGCTCCAACAAGTGCCACTTTTCCCGCTCTCTGTGTTAATTGTGTTATTCTATCAATCTCAGAAATATTGACTGAACTGCCCAAGATCATAAGAATAACGTGAATTCTGTTGATATATCCTTTAAGGCTGTGCTGGTTTTCTAGCCGTCTAATCAGGGACTGATTTACACCTGGGACGCCAGGTGAACGTAATTAACTACCTGGTAGGATAGAAAACCAGCAGTACTCTGGGTATTTAACGGTCCTAAATGTGGCACAGCAGAAAACGAAGGCACACAATCTGAGACGCACGTCTTGGTCAAACTGGGCAAAGGTTTTCCGAATGCCGTCCTGCAGGAAGACCACAGCTTCACGGTCAGGCCAGCGCTGGGCAGCTGTCTGCAGGCTCTGGCCTACAGTCAAGGGAAGCAGAGAGATGGAGGAGGTGCCATGGACATAGCTGCTGGTCAGTGTGGGAATGTGAGGAAGACTGTCCACATGGAGTGACCTGGGATAGAGAGAGAGATTCACCATAATACAGAGGGGGAGTTAAGTAAAAAAAAAGATGGGGAATGATTTTGTGTAATGCAAGAGGACATTATGGGCTTTAAGTTCTCATTTACAGCAGGCTTTGAGGATCAAGAGGGAAATGCTTGGATCATCAAGCCTATGCTGATTCATGTGGTGTTACATGTCTGTATTTCAGTTGGACG
>OMLI01091429.1:0-10000 GCA_900302605.1 Rondeletia loricata
TGTAGGTGGTAGAAGAGGTTTGTTGTGTTGGACTCTGGCGCGGGAACCGGTCTGCGCCACACTTTGCAAAGTACAGTTTTCTGGTCAGTGTCAGATTTCTTATATCAAAACCACGACCAAACGACAGAAGTGCCACCCCCTGTGTCTTCCATAAGGGAAGAAAGTTTCTCCCACGCTTCTTTTTATAACTATATATAACCTATAGGCTCACATGTCCTTTTTCGCCGACATTTTCAATTACGCTTCATTGAGGCGGCGATTTGTCAACAGACTATTGATTGGTTTGATCGGGTCCGACACACAACCAGATTATTCCACTTCTCTGGATGTTGCAGAATGGAGACGCATTCAAGTAGGTAATTTAATGTAGGACTACCAAAAATCAAAACCACCCCGTGACAAGTAGATAATGGAAAAGAGAGTAACTTGCCCAAGGAACTCTCACTGATGTTCACACCAATCATAAAAACCAGACAAAGCAACCTCTCGCATGCGTGCGCACAGTACATTTCTTGTCGCAAAATGCGACAATATTGTCGCACTGCACAGCCCTGGTGCAATTCTGTAAATTATCACCATTCAGCAAATTCTAGTCTATGCCAATTATTTAGCTTGTCCAAGCAGTCACCAACAGAGTTTGTAAAATGGAGTGTGATTCAGCCTGGGCAACGCGAGACAGTTACGTTGTGAAAGCAGTTTGGAAGCAGTAAGTGTGTGTGAGTGGTGTCAGCGCAACTATGATGAATGAATGCATTGCAAAATATACTTGGATTGTGTTAAAATGTAGCACGATTCTTATGATCTCTGTAATGGCAGATTGTGGAGAAATTTTCACCGGTTACGATCTAAGATCGTCATATCGCCCACCCCTATTCCATCTCCACTATGCATCATCACAACCATAGATAGGGACAGCATTTCTTGCTCTACTTAGTGAGTTGATGGGGAGCCCAGCCAGAGAAGTAACACCTCCTGGATCACACTGGAAGAACACAACACCACCACGTTACATAACACTGCTTTAACCACCGAAAGGGGAATCGCGCTGTCGTCTGTTTGACATGACTCTAGCTCAAGAGACAAAGTGATGGAGGACAGAGTGAGTTATTCTTTCCTGCCCCTCCATCTCTCCTTGATCAGCCATGTTCTGGCATTGGCACCCAGTGGGACAAATTAGAGTATGATGCTATTCCACCAGCACTGTGGGTCCGGCTGAGTGTATCAATGAGACAGAGGGCTGAAGAGGAGCCTAATGGATCAATGGTCCAGAGAAAGACAGCCAGCCTGGGCTTTGATAGGGATCACACCGTCTGGCCTTCTGAAAACACACACCTTAGCTTAACTCGCCATGTTCCTCAAAAAAAAATTGTCGATGGATATTTCAAGTGCAATAATGGCTGAATAAATAAATACCAGTGGGGAGAAAAAAATCTAAAAAGAAAAATTGGCTGCACAGAAAAGGCTCGGGCAGTCTTGAGTGTTTGTTGTGAACGTATGCGGCTGCAGTGGCGCAGTGTGCTGGGTGCTTGAGGGTGAATGAAGAGGAGGAAGCCCTTTGACTAATCTCTAGGGAAGATAATGATCTTACATGCAGGCTGAACACTGTGTGCTTCTGTAGGGCTGTTAATATAGGCGCTCACTCACACAAACCTGACTGCACCAGCAAACTACAACAAAAGAAAACCTTTATGAACATAGAGTCCATGGACACTAGCCTCACAAACATGAACAAATTCTGACGGATTCTAATTCTAATCCTGAGTAATAAGGTTAGTTGCATGTAGCGTTATGCTTGATGTTTGTCTAAAAACAACAGCACTGGGCTGGATCAGACTCTGAACATTCTCAATCAGGAGCAATGGCATTGATTCCCTCCATAAGCTTGGTTTGGCCATAGATCAGCATGATACATTCCCTAGCTGTCAATAGGGTCCTTTAGTGATAAAATAGGACCCCTGCATGACTGTCCATGAAAAGTAGGGCTCCCCGGTCATGGGTGAAATAATAATCCTGATAATTTTGCCATCACGATTACTAGTCTTGATTTGAACAAAATTATTTTACTCCTCTTTTGCATCATATATCAACATCTTGACTTTTTTCAACTACAGCAGGTGTTCCAAGTGAAAAGAAATGTTTCAATATTGTTGATATGCCAATATTCTACATTTACTTGTGTAAAGTGAAGTTGTGATATTTGATTATACACACTTAATTGTGCATCCTTAATGAAAATATTTTGAGGAAACCTTTTATAGTGCTTCCCTCGATATTTTCCATTTTCAGATACACAGTGGAAATGGAAAACAGAATATTTGTGTGGTGGCCACCGAGACCCAAGAAGAAGAAATTTCTCTATGCCGATGCTTTTAACATCTAAATTAATCACTGGAACCCCCACTAATTCCCACACACATTTCATTTATAAGGCAGCCACATGTCATGGGACATTACTTCCTTTACTAGTCAAAGAGAGGTGGCGAAGCCTCTGTGACAACAACTGAAGCAATCTGAGGTGGTCCTCCCTCTCATCTCAAGGACTCCACCAGCCAAAACACATGGATGCCGCTGCTACTTTTTGGAGTTTGGGGCCATGTCAGAAGAAACACAATGCTATTGGCAATGTTTCTTATGGGGAACCGGCAAAAATGATGTGACCTCCACAACAACATTACTGTTAAGGCCTAGCCCAAGGCCTATGTTACACATTACATTTGTTTCACTATTGCCTTTGAATTACACAACCAAATAACAACCTTGTTACAGTGTGGGCTACTTAAAAATCAACTTGTAAGTCATTATATAATTGTATGCTTGTTGCCAACGCTCTCACTGCAATATTACACAGGCTACATTAATTGTTACGCTACCATAAAATTGTATTTGCCACATCATACAACATTCCTTGTTGTGTAAATTCCACAGCACACATGATCCATCAAGCTGGGCTTAACCCTTTCAGTAAAAGCTCAGTTCTGGGATACAGCAGTTTATCTTGTCAATCCCTTCGCCTCAGATCTCTAATGCTGGCCTTACACTAGTTTTCAGTTTTAGACAAATTCTCAAAGTCAGAGTAAAATCACGGCAGTTGCTGCGCGCTCCCGTCACAAGAATCGTTAGGTGTAAGACTCAGTTGGAGCGGTCTTAAAGCAGGCTTTTTCTCCTGCTGGAGTCTTACAATGTGTGATGCTGCATGATTCTCAGTCTTAACAGCATCTTAAGATGTGAGCACCTCTAGGACTAAAAACGCATGACATGACACAGATTGTTGTTAAATGTGAGTGTGTCAGACTAAATGTCTTCTAATGTATGGTAGGCATAAGCAGCAATGGAACAATAGTAAACCTCTAATGGTTTCCTCATGCAAACACTCCCAGAGAAAGTTCCCCCAGGATGCCTGCTGATGGTACACAAGACGGGCGCATAAAGGGATAGTGCACCCATCTTAAAAATGTTGATATTATTTAACTTGCCCTCAAAGTGGTACGTAGGACTGTCGACTTTTCAACATTGTAGGATGTAAGATTTATACTACACACCAACAAACTACAGCTAGAACAGTGAGGCGAGGATACAATCACAACAGTCCTACATACCACTTTGGGGGTAAGTTAAATAATATCAAAATCTAAAAAATGGGTGCACTATCCCTTAAGTCCTTTATGGCATGAGGAGGAGCTCAGAGGGCAGCCTGTAGGGGGCTGATGGGCCACAGGGCCGATCAGCCATGCTGGAGGACGCTATCTGCAGTGGCAGCAACACAGACGCCGTCTCATGGCCAATATGACTGGAGGAGCAGGGGGAGGGGTGGGGGCTGATGGGATATGCAATCGCATTAAACGAAACCTTAACACCAGTGGGGCTAAAATTACTAGCATACTGAGTCTATTTCAATTGGTGACACAGAACCAGACATCAGAGAGAACAGTCAGTAGGATTCCACAGATTGGTTTTTTAAGGCCAACGCTGAAATTTTTTGTACTGCAGCAGCAGATAACAAATATTTTGCACTGATATTCAATATCTTTAAATTTGACAATTTTTACACCCTACAAATTCCAAGTATTCAGTGTTTCCCCCAGAATTGTATTCTTGTCAGGGTGGGAAAACCCCTGAAACAGCATTCAGACCATCATCGGACACTAAAACTCTCCATTGTAACCCAGACTAATGAAATTATTTTAGGGTTAGCAGTTCTTTGGGGCAGGGTGACCCCCCACCACCACACACACACCTACCTATTGGCAGGGGGATAAATTCCTGCCTTTAAAATAATAAATTTACAAAAAACATAACTGAACAATTAAATGAATAGACAAAATGTGCAAATAAATGTTTAATTGCAGACTGTTTTTATGTAGCTGTGGTCAGGGAGGAGCCTCCATCATATCAGAGGTGGGCGACAATGACTGGCCGATATCTGATATTTAATAAAAGGCTATATCGCCAAACCCATATATCGGTCTAAGCCTAATAAAAAGATAACTAACTATAGGTGCTCTTGCTAGTCATGTAGTGCTAAAACCATATCTGTTGTAGATATGTGACAGTTCCACAGTTTCCATACATCACACTACTGGTTTCAGTGCCTGCAGTACTATATATTAATACTAAAGAATTTAGTTTTCAATTGCAACCAGATTGCAATTAAATATCACAATAACCAGTAAATGCACTAAGTGAAACGTGATGCAGTTTGCATGGCTGCTGCAGCCAAAACAATGCAATCTGAGTGATGCATCTCTCTTTTGACAACCACATCTATATTACAATATTCCATTACAAAATCCATAGTCACCGTAGACCCTTAAATGGCTACCAAAATTCAAAAGTACATTGCTGAAGCAACTGTTTACATAAAGCACAGAATAGACCATATTTTGCAGAGCAGTGTTTAATCACCATGACCTAAATAGGCTACAGTACAGACTCTTATGGGACCTTACACAACGATAAGCCTGTCAGAATATCTCACTGTCAATTCAGCCATCCCTGCCTCCAAAAAACAGACTCAAGCCTCAACATTATTTATGCTCACAGACGATGAATGTTGATCACATGCATTGCATCGATAAGGACGGGGACACACCAACATCCACAGTCAAGTCCAGGTAGAGTTAACCAGGAATCAATGGAGAAAATCCAGCAGGCAGCCGGTCGCGTTTTCGACGCACGTTTACCGGCGTTTTGGTACATAACGGTAGGTCACCCAAAGTTAGCAGATGAGCGTGTTGAAAGGTGTTCTTCTAACAAACAAGTCTGCGGGCAAGATACCTGTATTGATTCCTACGAACAGGTGACATATGTCACTGGGTGCCGAACTACTTAACGTTAATACTACTTTAACATGCAGAGAGATTACAGTTTGCATCCGACGGCTCAGAGTACTTGCTGTAAGACAGGCTCGCTGCAAGTAGCATTGAAATCGTTAGTAGCAAGGCAGTTCACTGAGGTTAACTGTTAGCTGTTTTATTCACATTCTATCGCAAAAATGACGGCTACTAGCGTGTCGGTTAACGTTAGGGTTTCACGAACACTAGTCTGCTTCTTGATAAACAGTAACAGTTACACAGCGAGCTAGGAACCATTCGCTAGCTAACTAGCAATTACGCATTACAAGAAATAGTCGGATCCGCAGCTAACAGCTAACCTCGTATGTACGCTAACAAAAGTTAGCACGCAAAGTTAACTAACATGGCTAGCTACCCATTGCATATTAAGTGGTATGGTGGAGTCGATAATGAAACTATGCCACCCCACTGATGAAGCCAGTCGGCCAGTTTCAGCTATCGCGGAAATGGCTAGCTTTAGTTAGCGGCTAACCGCACAACAGCTAGAAGCTGGCTAGCTACATTCTCTCCTGTATGTACAGAACGTGACGCCAAACTCGGTTAACAATCGGGCAACGTATGGTTGCCTTGCTTACCGGCAAATGTACATACCTTTATTCTATATTTATTAGGACTCAATACCTTTCCTGAATCACTACGGGCCATTCTTCAATTCGGCATACATATAATTCCACCAAGCAGTATCAATTTGAATAAAATTTGAACTTTGAGAACCGGTTCACGCTGCTCGCTGCCACCCGCCGCGGGGTATTGTGGTGGAAGGTAGTGGGAATAACAGACGGACCAGTTCTAGAAGTTGATATTTTCTTGAAATAAACGCCGCTTGGTGTATTGGATGCGAGCCGAATTGAAAAGTGGCTCCTATGGATTACAAAAAGGTCTTCCGTCAAGTTGTGGGAGTTACGTATGTTTGCCGATGAGCAAGTCCACATTACATTGCCGGATTTTTTAATGGCATCTAGCGTTAGGTTCTCCCATGCACGAGTGGACGGCACGTATCGGGGCTAGGAAAAGGCTAGCGTTAGTTAGCAGCTAACCGTACAGACAGCTAGCTAGCCACCGTGCTGCCGACACGAACAATCACGTTGTGGGGGGCTCTTCAACATGTAAAACAGTCCTTACCTCCCACTCGGTACATGTTGGCCGCCATTCTCTCCTAACCCGGATCAAACACAGTCCCAGGGATTTCCCCACTCGCGTCAAAAATGTCGATGTGGATATATTTTATTCCTTCATTTATCGTAGACACCCCCGCCGTGAAACAAAGCCGGCTCCGGGCACAACGAGCCGAGCTGTGGCGGTAAAAAGTTTAGTTTCCCTTCGTAATGTTCCGGAGGTTATCCCCCCAAAATACGGTCTTTGTTTTCGGTCCCTCAGACGACCTTCCTCCCCTCTTCCTCTTCCTCACTCACTCATTCATTCACGCACAGCTAGCCTGTCTCTTACTCCACTCTTCCTCCCATCCTCCGCTCCCAGCTTCATCCTCCTCTTCTTCACCTCCGCTCAGTTAAACACACACTCTCACACACACACGCACACTCACTCACGCACTCAATGGCCCCCTTCGGTCGTTCGGAAAACGTCATCTTCGGAAATCGTCGACAATCTCCGGCACCACACAATAAACCTTTTATTGACCCGAGTTTAATAATCAATAGATATATAACATGAAATATAGACACTTTTACACACACACACACACACACACAACAAGAGCATGACTGCAGCAAAATAAGATAATAGGAGCTATGCAATATACAGTTCCACTGAATAGTCACTGAAATGTATTCCCAGTTTCACCAGTGGCTGTACAGCATACAGAGCGCTCAATAGACCAGTGGGGTCCATGCAGGGTCCCCTATGGGTCCTCAGCAAAATGAAAGATAGTTTCATTTTACTATTACAGTTATTTCATGCACTAAGAGTTACCACGAGAGAATGTATAAGAATTACAACTTACAGTAGATCATATGTCTCACTCTCTTCACTGGGAAAGAGAGTAGTGGCAGCAGACAATTTATTTTAATTGCATGAATTGAATTGAATTTGTCATGCTCATATTTAATCCCAACACTCTTTTTTTTAAATAAATGAATTAAAAAAAAAAAATCTGTAAGGAACAACGACTTTATTTTTTTAAATTGAATTTAACTTTTAACTATAATTTCAAATGCTGTTTTCCAGGTTCACACTGAGCTCTCTGAGACACACATCTAAGGTCTTAGGAAAAGCAAATGAGCAACGTTGTTGGGTCGAATCTCTGATCATTTGCTTTTCCTAAATCCCTGGACGTGTTTCTCAGAGAGCTCAAACTGAATTGAGAAAACTGAATTTGAATTGAGAAAATGGAATTTGAAAATATAGTTTAAAAAAAAAGGGGGGTCCCAATGACAAAATCCTATCAAATTTAGGTCAGTGGGGATTAATGTGTACTGTATCTGTTTGGGGGTTCTCCACATGAAAAAGCTCGGGAACCCCTAGCAGTTTCTCAACTGAATGACAGCACACCATGCAATTCCTGGAGCAGCACTGCCCACTAGTGACATATAAGACACAATACAGCTTCCAGTCCTTAGTTATTTATTGGGAGCAATATCTTGATAGAAAGGACATCACAGTATTCCAAAAGTTCTCTTAAATATATAACATTTTACAAAAGTAATCACTTCCAAGTGTATTGATCTACTATTAAAGAGTCAGAGATGCTGAGTATTGATTCCAACTAACAGGTTTGTCACAGTCTGTCTAATGCAAGCACAAAAACAACTTTAATATTAGCTGACATGTCAACCAAACATCGAAAGTTTAAAATAGTAACAAATATGCATATTATGCAAATTAATTTTTTAAGCGTAAGGACATAAGCCACAAGGCAGCACTTTGGTAAGTTTGGTAAACATGATGGACGTTTAATTAGAAACTAAAATACCGGAATGTTCACTGAAACCAATGTCTGTCACGACAGAAGTCAAGTCATGTTCTGTACCAGCAAACATATTTGACCTCTCCAATGAAATTCACCATATATTCAACAGAACTGAAAATATTCTGTGTTCTGGTAAGTATAGCACACTGTCCAGTTTCACAAGGATTTGACATGATCGTGGAGGTACATACGTGTAAAATTAATAATGGACAATCCTAATGGACCTCCAGATGATTCCTCTACATGTACTGTATGAAACTGACACCGCAGTGGCACCACAGAGGCCTGGCCGAGCCCATAACTGTGTCTGGTGTCCACTCTCTTTCTATGTCTCTCTCTTTCTCTCTCTCTTTCACTGTGTGTAAAGTTCCTTCTTTTTCACTTTTAACAACATAGATTTAATTTCCTTCCTAGCTGGTGGCAGGTTCTGGAGAGCTGGTGGAGGAGGCAGGGGCCAGTCTCTCCCTGCTGTCGCCCACCACACCTCCCCGCACCCTCCACTGGAGGATGCAAGTATCCTTCCCACCCATGGAGAGGAGGTGGGAGTCATTGTGGGTGAAGCAGACGTTGGTAACATGGCTGCCGTGTCCCTCGTACCTGTGGCTCGGCGCCTGGTGGGGAAAAGAAAGAGTCCAGAAAGAGTCCATGAGGAACACTTTGGATGAGAACTTGTTACTAACAATCTCATGACCGAATCATCAGTGGCTACGTTTCCATGCACAGGGTAACCCGGCTATCATCCACACTCTGGTTAAACTAACACTAAATCACATAGGGCAGAAAACTCTCTAAACTCTCTATGGGTTGAAACGTTCAAGCATGTTGCACTTCTGGCCACACCCCAATCAGTGATGTCAAATCAGGTGTTTTGCATCAGCTGTCAAAGGCAAAATACCTGCTAACATCATAATTAACGTGGTAGTGATTAATCAATGGTAAAATGATACATGAAGCACCTTTAACAGAATATTCTCCCTCCCTCTTTGACTGAGCTATACTAGATTACTTCTAATACAGGGGAAAGAAACAATGACCCAAAATATTATTCTGATCTTTTTGATTGCAATTTTATCTTTCACTATAATGAATCAATGACGTCAGGGATGCCAGACTGTAGATGCGCCTGGAAATGCACTCAGCTCTTGTTTACTGATGATGCCAGCACAGAACAGCTGACAATTATGGATAAAAGTTGGGAGTCGAGAGGGTGGTTATGCTTGAGATGTAGAATGTAAAGAGTCTGAGTTTAACAGACGGCGAAAACCAAAAGTGAAAGCAGTAAGATGTTTCCATGTCATAATAACCTGTTTAATATGGCATCTTAACCAGGTTTCTCATAATAGAAGTATGAGCTTACTGGGTTATTCTAACCCAGTTGTGACTTTTACGTGGGTCGACCCAAAACTGGTTCTTTCCCTTTCTCTTGAGTAACCGGTTTAAGAACAAAATTCTCAGTGCATGTAAAGGTAGCCAATGTGCACTAACACGTTTGAACTACAAACACGCTGTGGAGGACCTGCCATAACAAATCAATGATCACATTAACTAATAGTAAACTGGTTTTAACAGTTACAGCGTATTGACTTGGTATGTTACCAGTCATTATGATACATATGAGCATTACCTTTGGTTTAGGACAGGGGTACTGGAAGAGGTGGACTTTACAGAAGTCGTCAGCCACCGCTACCACCCTCTCACTGTGAGAGCGACACAATGCGTTGAT
>OMLI01091432.1:0-13079 GCA_900302605.1 Rondeletia loricata
AGGCCTTGGAGGATCTAGACTACCTGGCAGCACTGGATGACGATGGTAACTTGTCAGAGGTGGGTATCATCATGTCAGAGCTGCCGCTGGAGCCGCCACTGGCCAAAGCCCTCATTGCCGCCTGCGAGTACGACTGTGTTGACGAGCTGCTCACCATCGCCGCCTTGCTCACAGGTAGCTATGAAAAGTAAACTAAAAAAACGACAAGACCTATTTGGACTCAGTTAGGCTAAGATGTGATACCCAATTATGATACACACTGTCACAGCCATGTTCATCATGGGTCAGAACATCTGTCTTGCTTGCTTGCGTACAGACAGACATGTTCATATGTTCTTACAAAAACTTCTTTCCAGATAATTTAACATTTTCTTTTGAACTTGTTCTTTGTCTTCTGCCAGCTCCCCCCTGCTTTGTGACCCCGGCACCCAACAGAGAGGAGGCTGCAGTCACTCATCGGCGCCCCCTATTGCACACAGAGGGAGATCACATGACTCTCATCAATATTTATAATGCCTTCATAGAGCGTACGTTCATAGACAGTTCACCCCCCAGTGTATTCAGTATCAGTAACGGGGTCCCACTGGTCCTGGAATTTTGAGAGCTGTATTCCAGACAGGGAAAGTCAGGGGATTTGATAAATTATCTGGAGAAGTCAGGGAATATCAGGGGATTTTATAAATATGTCACTTTACAGGAATGGTTCACACATTCATTACATTAGATGGTCGAGTCGAAACCAGCCTGGAATACAATGTTTAGGTCATGGAAGTGCTCTGACTTGGTTATGGAAAGTCGTGGAAAAGTCATGAAATTGTCACGGTGGGAACCCTGTAGTAATGAATATAATGGTCTCATCAACATATAGTAATATTTTCATGAATTATTGATATGGTCTGTGTATGATATTGATATTACAGATAATCAGGATGAGGCATGGTGCACTACAAACTTCCTCAACCCTGCTGCCTTACGATTGGCTGTGGTGATCAGGGCGGAGCTGCTAGAGGTGATGCAGCGCATAGAGCTTCCTGTTTCGCCTCCTGCTTTTGGGTGCCAAGACAACTGCACTAATATCAAGCGTGCACTCATCTCAGGCTTCTTCCTCAAAGTAAAGACCCTTACCAATTACCATTCTTACCAATGTATTGGTCTAACCCTACTCTCCGTATCGCCTCTTTCCATTTCATACCGTTTCTCACTGTTTCGCTCAAGTCTCTAGCGTCAACACGTCTTTCTTTCATATGCTACAACCCTTCTTCCTCTTCCCACATCTTCTTTACTTTCTTGTTGGAAATGAAGTGCTCCTCCTCTTTTCCGCCTCAGGTGGCCCATGATGTGGACGGCTCGGGGAACTACCTCCTGTTAACTCACCGCCACGTGGCTCACCTCCACCCCTTCTCCTCCTACCTGTGTCGCCAGCCTCGCCCGAACCCGCCGACCTGGGTCCTCTACCACGACTTCACCATCTCCCATGATAACTGCATCCGCACCGCCTCTGAAGTCCACCCGCACATGTGAGTTAACCTCTGAGGTTGGTTTTGGTGAAGCGATTTTTTAATAAAAGGCCAATATCAGGCCCATATATCTGAAAACCAGTATATGGTTGTAGCCCTCCTGGTGGTTTCCCTCTCTCTCCGCTGTAGGCTCGTAGAGCTGGCCCCTCAGTACTACCTGGGAAACCTGCCGTCAAGCGAGGGCAAGGACCTGCTGATGGAGCTGAGACAGAGTCTGGACTCCCATGCAAACGACCAGGAGGCCGTCTCAGACGACCACAGCACGACAAACAGAAGCGGAGAGGCCGACCAGTCCGGAGAAACTCGCAACCAGTACAGCACAGATCTCTGCGTGGTCCAGTGAGGAGGTTGAGCAGAGGAGACAAAAGTAGAGAAGATGCTAAATGTGCTCAGGAGAAGACGCTGAACAACTTCCTGTCACTTACTTTACTGTATGATCTGTTGAGGTTTGGTACTATCTAGCAGTATACTTTTAGGAGCCATTATTTGTCTGTGAAATCTCATTTGAGATGAAATGATTTGGGTATGTGATTTGAAAGGGGACTTTCACTGGGCGTTATCTTTAAAACCAAGTTAATACTGGAAAACAGTAACATATTGTGAATACATCAGATATAGAGTCAAAATGTGGGAGACCTCAGCAAACAGTGATACACTTCATCACTTCAATGAACTGAGATGACCTTTGATCTCTATGCAGACACCCAGTCACAGAGATGGACTCATGGACAGGCGGCTCTGAGGGCTCACTGTGTTCTACGATGGATATACAGAGCTTCTATTTTCATGGTTTTACATCAATTTTTTTGATACTGTTTGTATAAAGTTTGGGTATTGTGTTTGGATCTTAGTCCTGCGTGAATAATGAAGAATCTTTGTGTGAAATGGATACATATTGTCCCTATTTAATAGGCTATGTCTGTCAATATGAACAACAAATAAAAGATGTGTGTGTTTGTCAAACAGTTGATGTTTGAAATATGGCAGTTGAGTGATATTTCACTTTGGTGTAACATTCGTTTTCAGCACGCAAATCCAATTGTTGGAAATGAAAACGTACCAAAGTGTAATATTGCTTTAGAAGTGTTAGAATACAGTATATTGAAGTCCTTTGAATTGTGATTAATGCCATTTTTATTTTGAGATTGGTGTTGAGGTTGTAAGTTATTGGGTGAGATGTGGGGTAAGTGGAAGGATAATCCCAGTATAGTTTCAGTCTAGAGTAAAGAAAGAGCAGTTACAATCATTTAGAATAACATTGTTAGACACAATTGAGACAGACCAGCACAGCCACATTTTGAGATGATCATTGTCTCGCAGAATGACATTTATTGGTATTTGCATTGCCCTCTAAGGGTTGAGTGGACTTAAACCACGGCAGGAAAATGCACCACAAACCATAACAGAGCTGCCACCAACCTTCACCGTGGTAAACAAGCACTGCAGACTTCTTTTGGCGCGCACCAGACATGCACTGGATGAACGACGACTCATCTAACCATCTGACTTTTTTTCCCACTATTCTGTTCTTTGTCACCACTTCACCCACAAAAGCATTTTTAGGTGTAATAAGGAGTTTATGCACAAGTTAACTCGACCATAGTATCCTTATTTGTGAAGTTCCCAACGGACTAACTGCCTTTCCATGCTTTAGGTCAGGGATGGGCAGGAAGCCCGAGAGTCTGCAGGGTTTCATTCCAACGCTACAGCAGCTCATTTAAATGATTATCACCTCAACCAGAGAGGAGGAACTAATCAGTGAAATCAGCTGCTGTAATGATTGGTTGGACTGAAAACCTGCAGACTTTTGGCCCACTATGGATCATCGTTGCCATTCCCTGCTTTAGATTGATAAGTTGCTTGCTTGCTTCTCAGTCAAGATCTACAGTATGCTCTTCCATCCATGTCGCCCCTAGTTGATGACGTCTTTCCCTCAGACCTCCATGTTGTCACTGTTCTTCATGAAACATCAGCAGGTTGAGCAGTCTTCATCAACAATCAGCCCTCTCTCAAAGTCACGGAGATCGAGACATGGCAGCCCAAAAAAACAGGCAACTGGTTCTCCTCAGCATCTTTATACACACCCTCAAATATCAACATGAGTTGCACCATGTGACTTCTTCCCCATTTTAATTAGTGGATATTTGACTCTAAGTGCCTGAATACTTACTGCTACAGAGAAAAGGTCACTCTTTCCCAAATTGTGATTTGACCAATGCAAACAAGGCCTAATGATTCCATTTCAAGTATGCAAGAGGATAAGTTAGCGCATATGATTTGTCTCTGCTTTTTGAAAAACAAAATCCAAATATGGTCTGTTGTAAGGATTGCTTTTTGTCCGTGTATAAGTGAATACTACACACATGGCATCTTCACTTTTATTATAGCTACATGCAACATCGTGTGATACATCTGCACGTTGGTGTTAACATAGAGCAGCACACAGTGCCGTTTTGAAGGTGCTCATTGCTTGCGGAAGACGCCTTTGATCTTCTCGTCAGTGGAGGAGTTGTCTATCATGCACATGGGTTGGTTCTTCAGAGCAGCTTCCCTCACGGTTTGGAACACATACTCATTCTGCTTGAACATCCTCAGCTCCATCTCAGTCTGCGTACGCATAGACTGGAAACACAAAGGATCAGGGTTACAGGTAGTGAGGGAGCGCAAATGGTTTTAGACTGAAAAGAAATCAAAAGGTAAATGACTTCTTTAGAAAAGTTATTTTATTGAAATGGCTGAGAAATCCTTATTTCTGACTATTTTGATCTAGACCTTAAACTCAAATTCTTAGTTTATTATTGAGTTTATCTCATTGACTCCTGAATATTTTGACTTCAATATTTTCTTCATGGCCACACTGACTTCTTTAGCACTCAGTGGGTCGAAGTTAAAACGTGGAATCATTTACACTAAAATCTAAAACTTGGGGGAAACTATTTTACAAACTAAGTCAAAGTTTGTTGAATCATTCTGTCATGGTAGACCTACTTCCTCTTCCATACACATATACATATACCTCCAGGTCTCTGGTGATGGGATGGTTGGGTCCGTGGGTGACCATGAGGATGGCGTAGGCCTTGCAGATCATGCCATGGCCCACCTCAATCTGCCCTGCGTGCCAGTGGGTCACGCCTGCCCGCATGGTAGCCATGCCCAACTGGGCGTTGTTGGGGTGGTACAACTTCCTGTTCAAAGGGGGGAAATGAGTGAAGAGGTTTGCAGAGTGTAGTGGTTTGAGTGGGGGATCAGTTCCCCTTCTGCAGACCTACACATAATCATTAGTGGACAAAAAAGGAATATAAAATCAAGCTGATATTAGCCTTTTATTAAATATCGGATATCAGCCAGTCAGTGTCGTCCGATATGACAGGTTCCTCCCTGACCGCAGCTACATAAGAAATGTCTGTGAAACCTGCAATGAAATTGCACAATTGTTCAATAATATTTTTGTATATTCATGATTTATTTAAAGGTAGTAAGCTATCTCAGAGTTTACCTACCATTGATATTTCAATTTATATTACAATATTTGTCATTTTTTAGCATGAACATAGTCCAATTTAAAGATACTGAGTATCGGCACAAAATATTGGCTATCAGCAACATCAGTCTAAAAACATTGGTATTGGAATGAGAGTATCAGTTGAACCCTAGTTTGTACAATTGTATTTGATCCATCCATGACACTACTCACATGTATCCCTCCACCATCCTGTGGGAGTACTCTGCTGCCTCAGAGAAGTTCTGCAGGTGGGAATGCACATCACTGGCAACGCTCAGCAGACGCAGCTTATGGAGGTTTGTGTCAGCCAGGACGCCTTCCTGTCTCTCCAAACACTCACGACACAACTTCACCACCTGAGAGAGACGAGTCAGAGACAGAAAAGGACAAGAAAGAGGCTCAGTTGACGGAAGAAGGTGAAGCAAATGTAGTGAAAGACACTGGGGAGAAGGAAATGATGAAAAGCACCTGCTGAGATGATAGTGAATGATTCATATTCAACAGAATTTATTGGGGTGGTGCTTTTAGACCCTGACTTCAAATTTAACACTCTGAAAATGCTAAATGAAGGCTGTTGTACCTCATTGTAATCACCTTCGGTGCGGGACTTCTCCACCTTCTCCAGACACTCCTTACTGAAGGCAGTCACCTCTTTAACCAGCTCAGCAGAGGGCTGAGTGGGAAAGAGACAGGAAGACAGAGGGAACAGGAAAATGAAATTATATTCATAAAAGTATGCACATTCTTATCTTGCATCAACATGTTTCTTACAGAGCTAAGCCTGGATGTGAGGCTTTAATTCTCATGACTTACATTCAGTATTGCAAAGCGTCACTAACATTTGAAATAATTAAAGATGCTACATGAGAAGATTGGCAGCCTCTCCCGGCCACGCCTCCACACTGCGTTTGAGAATTAAAGGGAAATCTGCTGTATTGCTTTATGGCACAAAACAGGAAGAGGGCACTGTTCTTCCAGCGCAAAGGGAGCTAAAGCTTTCAGAAAAATAATTTCCAACATCTTTATCATCTTCAGTAAAGACAAAGAGAAAACCTTTAATCGAAGGAAGCAAAGATCTTCTTTGTGACGGGAAACAACAGGGTTTATGGGAAATGTGGTCTTTAAAGGCACTTTACAATAGTGACATTCTACTATATGGTATGTAGTATTGATGAGTGGACTGATGGTGTAATAGTGATGTAGAGGTAAATAAAAAGTGACCTCCAGTTGGTGATCAACAACCACCAACATAAACAAAACGTAATCTTTGAGAAGAGCCTTAATTTATGCTTTTTTCCCTTAAGAGCCCATGTTTTCCTTTGATAGTACGTACTAGTTTCATATCATAAAGATTTACGTCAGGCTACAAAGGTAGGCAAACTGAGTTTCATTGGGTTTACCCTCCACTACATCCCTGGGTATAATGTGTTGTTTTCACACTCTAAAAATGAACTGCACCATTGAGGACATAAGTTAAATTCTAATCTAAATTCAGTCTTATCTAATCTCATGCATGTGTGACTATGTGTGACTTTGTACAGTATATCAGCCCTCCTATGCTTTTCCCTGAAATCCCCTTTTGACGTGAAAACATTTCTCTCTTCCCTCACTTTGTTTCCATCGCCCTCCTTGGCAGCCATCATCAGGTCATCCTTGGTGTGCTGGCTACAGTGCTGGCAGGTACAGTCAAAATGGTATTGCTGCTTCAGCATCTGCTGGCGGTCCGCAGACATGGTGAGGAAGTCCACGTAGCTGACGGTCAGCTCCTCACCCTCTGCAATTTCCCCCAGGGCACGTAACTCAATCCTGAGGCAAGAGGAGAACAGGACATGGTTTGGTTTTCAGGACCTAATAATGACCTTATTCTGGTGCCAGTTTACATTATCTGGATGGTATGAATCCTAATAACAGTGTATGTTGGCTTGCAGTCTGCAGAAGTTTCATTAGAAATCACTTCCTTTGAGTCCTCATTAGTCCTTAACTTCCAGTTATTAAGTCAAGTCAAGTTCATTTATTTATATAGGCCTTTATCACAAGCATGTCTCAAAGGACTTCACAGAGAATGAGTCAAACTAGATCTAACTGAACAACAATAAATCGTAGAACAGAATGATGTAACACAAACACAGTGAAGCGGAACAAAGCACAAGACACAGTAGAAAATGTTAGCAGGACAAAGCAAGCCTACCTATTCTACAAAGCCTAACCTACCCGGCAACACCAACCTTAGACACTCGAAGCAAACAAGGAAAAACTTCCAAGAAAACCTTAGTAGGGAAAAAAAGGAAGAAACCTTGGGCGGGCCAAGTCAAAGAGGAATCCTCCACCGGGACGGGTGAGAGGGGAACAGGTTGAATATTCAACCACAGGAATTCTTTGTTAGTCTGCAAATTATTCAATTTTGCATACCCTATAAACAAAATGCTATAATACATTCTATTAGTATTTTCTTTTCCACACTGGCAGAGGTCATGATAGGACTGGATGCACCCATTTTTATGGGACCCCCGACTGTCTGCCCTCCCTGTACATCTGACTGGTTTTGGTGCAGGTAGGACAAACCACTCTGTTTCCTCTGTTGTAATGGTAACCAGGGGCAATCAATCAATCAACCAATCAATAACCAGCAAGTGAACAGCAACAACATCCAAATAAGTTTTCTCATAAACGTCCATGAATATGTATTGTTTAGTACAGTGGTTCTTAAATGATTTTGCATCAGGACCCAAATTTTACGTTAAAGGTCGAGACCCACTGTTAAATAACAAGATCCCAACCAAGTTGTTCATTATGACAAAAATAACTTACAAATGAAACAAATCATAAATTTTAAAAAATCTGGTGATGTATGATTTCTGGCTGTATCATTTTATAATGATAAATGATAAATCCAAAACAAAGTTCATAAATTGTGATTTTTTGTTTCTGTGATCCAGTCAGAATGGCCTATGCCCCACTTTAGGATTACTAACCACTGGTTTAGTAGATAAAGTCATCACATACAGCATGGTATAGTTTGCTCATCCTCACAAAGTTCTCTTCCAACTCATAATTAACTGTCATGATACTTTGTTCTTAGTTTCATGTCATGTCACACCATCAGACCTGGAGGCCAAATGTTATTAAGCTCTAAATGCAACAAGAGTAACAACATATTTGTTATATTTTGTCATTCAGAATATTTTGATGTGTTTTTTATTGAGCAACTTATTTATGAATCAAATGGATTAGTAGTGGCAAAGAATTCAAGCATGCACATGTTTCAGTCTGGACAGTGTTATGTGCCTGTGCCATACAGTTATCATGCAGTGACACCACTGTGATATTCTTACTATTGCAGTTTTATGGTGATTTAGGGGTAAATGACTGAGGATAAAGATTTGGGGGTTATTTGGGGTGAACAGCAGTAAGACCCACCTCCTCTGAGAATGGAGAGTAGAGTTCACAGCGGACTGGCTGCAAGAAAAAAGGACAGTCAAATAATTTATACATTTATATATTTGTACTAGGGTTAGACCGATATATGGATGTGCCGTTATATGGGGCCGATATTGGTCTTTTATTAAATATCAGATATCGTCCAGTCAGAGTCGTCCCCCTCTGATTTGATGGAGGTTCTTCTCTGACCACAGCTACAGAAAAACAGTTTGTCTGTAAAACCGGCAATGACATTTTGTTTTCTTTGTACATATTATTTATTCATGTAATTGTTCGATTTTTTGTACATTTATTCTCCATTTAAAGGCCTAATGCCTCCCAGAGTTTCCCTTCCACTGAATAAAAAATAAAAATACATGTATCAGCACAAAAATATAATCTAGCAATAACTTGGTAACTTGGTATCAGTATCGGCCTTCAAAAACCCACATCGGTCAAACCCTAATTTATACATCGTGATTAGACGATCCTCTTTCACACTGTTCGTCTCACTGAGCCATGCTGTGATTGTAAAGAAGCAGTACCTGGGATACGTACTTGCCATGATTGAGGATGCCGGTGCAATTGGGCCAGCAGTCATGGTTGACCAGACCCAGGTTAGGGAACAGACCGACCCCGACAGCCTGCAGACCCCTCTGGTCACTCAGAGTGAAACCATTACAGCTGATCTGCAGAGACAGAGAGGAGTAGGAGGAGAGGGGTGGTAGGGATGGAAGGAAAAATTAAATTAAATTTAAAAAACACAAACAAAAAACACAAATAAAACCTGCACTAGGCAGCTTCGCATGTTGGCGACCCCAAATGGCAGCAATAGGTAACTGTTTGAATTTCGAGGACTTCACTACCCAGAAATCCTGTGCAGTGAAGTCAATAAAGTAAATGTTAGTGTAATATAATGTCTGCTTAGAGTGTGGTGGGGGTGGAGGTGGAGAAGAGGAGCGCTCGCTTACTGCTGTCTGGATTTCACTATCAGGTGTGATGTGTCACTTCCTGTGTGGAGATTGTCCCACCAGCGACCATACCGACACCAGAATTTCATTTGGTGAAATAGGGCGAATCTACATGGTCTCAATTAGTGGGGATGGGATGCTCTTTCATCCTAGCAAACATTTTGACATTGAATAGATGTTGATATGACGGCCTGCACCAACGTTGGAAACCCGTGTAAATACAGCGGCAAAATGAGTTGAGACGACGTCCAGAGCTGCTACCTGCTTCGTTTTGTGAAATCAGGACCTTAAATAAGATGTCAGCTCAAAATAGTTTCCAAAGCTGTTTTAAATATGAATTTTTACCGTGCCACGATGTCATATTGTGAAAAGTTTGTGCTTGTTTGGGTTGATGTTGAACTTAACCACCTCCTGCACGTCAACGTCCGTCAAATGCCTGATGGGCTGTTGCAGCCCCACTTTGTGATTTCAGCTGATAAGACAGCTGTAATTTGCAATCTGCTGATGTAATTAGTGAAGAATTAGTGAATAATATTGCAATAATAGAACATTAATACATACAATGCCAAAGATGTGTGAGATGTACTCAGCAGGGTGCTGCTTGCTGTTATGAGGCCAGTAGTTGAGGAAGTCGCGCACGTCGGTCTTAAGCTCCTTGAGGTCGTCTTCAGGCAGGTCGGCCACATGGTCCTCCAGCTGGTCCACTGAGGTCAGCTGGCCGTCTGACACGATGCCTGTATCCTTCTGTATACGCCACAGCACACGAGCTGCCAGACTGGGAAATGAAAGGGAGGTGGGAGTGAGAGAGGAATTATTGTCAAAATCTAACTCCGATCTCATCCAGTCAGATTGATTACATATTTGTTGTAGAATTGATCAATATTACAGCTAATGAACCTAATGTGATTCCACATATGTATGCATTAATGTGTTTATTATTATTATTATTAGCAGCAGCAGTAGTAGTAGTAGTATCATCCTGGGTTTCAAAGGAGAGTTTCAGTGCCCCATGATGGTCTAAATGCTGTTTCAGAGGCTTTTCCTCCCTGACAAGAATACAATTCTGGGGGAAACACTCAATACCTGGAATGGTTTGAAATTTGTTTGGCTTGAAAATGGTCACAAAGATAGAAATTCATAGATATTGGTCAAATAGAAGATATTGAATAATGGCACAAAATATCAGCTATCAGCAGCTTCAATCAGCCTTCAAAAACCTGTATCTGTCGAACCCTAATCGTCATGGTTTCAAAAATAGTTATTATAACCTTAGAATGAGCACCCACAGTTTTACAATCCAAACGCTATTCTTTAAACCTGTCACTGCACTGAGGCATGATATTTACACTTTTCATTTTGGCTTTGAGAAAAAAAGGTCTTCCAAACCAACTGATGATGATGCAAGCACCAATTCACCGATAGGATTCCTCGCAATCATTTTCCTCAACATCCCCAGTTCCATGTACCTCCTCTCTCCACATCCCCGCTCCTTACCGGACATTCTTGCTGGGGACCTTGCCATATTTCTTGATGGCTGCACACTCCTGCTTGTGTTCGTCCCAGCATGCTGTCTGGCAGGTCCGGTCGCAGTAGTGGGCAAACTTACACTGGCCACAACGGTGCAGGTTGGCCTGATGCCGGAAACAGCTGTGGCACACCTGAGTGGACAAACTGAAAAGGAAACAGGCAAAACAAAGTCAGTCAAAATCATCATTAGCTCTAACGTTGGTGAGTCCAGATTTCTCTGGACAGAGCGCTCACTCATTGCTGTTTAGGAGACAGTTTGGATTTTGATTTGTCACTTCCTGTGTGGAAAAGATTTTCGACCAGTGACCGTACCATACCAGATAAAAATTTGGGCAAATAGGGTGAATCCACAGCATCTCAATTAGTGGAGATGTGACACTTCTCTCTGTTGCAGCACCACTTTGTGATTTAGACTGATAAAACGGGCATTTTTACATAAAAATCATTCAATGATCAGTGTAAAAAAAAAAAAGATGTATTAAGAGTTAAGGTTTTGGATTAGGGGTGTCGCGATATACCGGTTTTGCGATAATCGTGATATTAAAAAACTGAAAATACTAGTATCATGTAAATAATTATTTAACTTCATGTGACTGTTTCGGTTGATAATCTGATGAATCTTATTTGTTGACTGCCATGAAAAATTCATTGTAATCAGTTGCTTTCAGTTTTTAAAGAGAAAACAAACAAACATTGGAGCAAAATAAATGTAAAGATGCATTTTAAGTGATCGCATTATTTTTTTAATGATTGCTCTAGATATCGCGATAATATCGTTATCGTGATATTTTTTGCCATGATAATCGTATTGTGAAAATTTGATATCGTGACAGCCCTATTTTGGATAATGTATTATTAAACATTATGCTGTTGTGTGCCAATTTTTTGCCTTTAGCTTTCCCTTGAATTCCCATGGCAAAACCAATGCAAACCTAACACAGAACCCAATAAGGAACTATGGACTCGATCAAAATGGTTGAGAACTTTACTTTGCAAAGAGCAGAGATACAGTATGTATTGTACAGTGTGTACATTCATGGTAAGTGCTTGGTTGAGTACAAATTTGTAGAAAATTGTTCAAACTCACACATTGATTATGGATCAAAATGTCTGTCTTTGTCACTGTAAAAGATAAGAAGGCAGCTTGTTTTGACAATTTTTACCTTCCTTTAAAGGGGAAAATGTTAAATCTTATATCTTTCACATATAGTGTTTCGGAAGATAAGAAGACTTTCTGGTTTGAGTGAGCAGACACCTGCTGTATAGAGCGTAGATAGTTTTTTGTGTCAGAAAAGACAGATGAGCATCTCTCAGGTCCTTTTCTAGCTTATCATTTTACACTTTTCCAAGCTCTGTTTTTATCATCTAGAGAAATATTGGTCTTCTCCTCCTGCTCTCCTACAACTCCTACAAATTTGACTACTCTGAGTTGACATTAGGGTAACATGATGACCGTCTCTCTCTAGAAGTATATAAATATAAACCATTTATTATATATATGTATGTATATTAATATATAAAATTATAATGCATATATTATTATTAAATACAAAAACATACATATACAGTGCATTCAGAAAGTATTCAGACCCCTTCACTTTTTCCACACTTTGTTGTGTTATAGACATAATTTACTTTTAAAATGGATTTTTTTTTTGCAATCAATCTACCATACACACAATACCCCATAATGACTAAGTGAAAACACGTTTTTAGACATTTTTGCACATTTATTAAAAATAAAAAACTGAAATAATCCATTTACATAAGTATTCAGACCCTTTGCTGTGACACTCCAAATTGAGCTCAGATGCATCCTGTTTCCTTTGATCATCCTTGAGATGTCTCTAGAACTTGATTGTAGTCTGTGGCAAATTCAATTGATTGGACATGATTTCGAAAGGCACACACCTGTCTATATAAACAGATCACAGTGCATGTCAGAGCAAAAACCAAGCCATGAAGTCTCCGTAGACCTCCAAGATAGAATTGTGTCAAGGCATAGATCTGGGGAAGGGTATAATAAAATTGCTAAATCATTGAAAGTTACCAGGAGCACAGTGGGCTCCATCATTGTGAAATGGAAGAAGTTTGGAACCACCAATACTCTGGCTGTCCAGCCAAACTCAGTAAGAAGGGCCTTGG
>OMLI01091436.1:0-11538 GCA_900302605.1 Rondeletia loricata
TTCTGCCACTCAAATTACCAGCGACTGAAAGGGAGCCAAGGTTGGATGGCAATGAGAGGGAGGGCAGGTGTGCGTGCAAGTGTGCGTTGGAAGGAGAAATTGAGGGAAAGAGGGTGTGAAGTCATTTGGCGAATGTGTAGAATGCGGTAGAGTGAAACTGAGACACTGCCGTTAACGCCTGTCGGTGAAGGGTGGATTAACAAGGACTACCAGAGGGAGAACTCCTCCTCACTGCCTCTACAGCGCCCTAACCCACACCCACCACCACACACACAGACCCAAATCCATCGCTCCCCCAGGTTCCAGGTTTTGAAAGGAGGTGAAGGAATAATGTCAGGAAAATGGGTATACATTGAGGCAATTTGTAATAGTATTTGACGAGCACAAATGCACGTACACACACACACACACACGCAAAGAGCTCCTACTGAGTAAGAGAGATGCCCTAGAGAAGGAAGGTGAGCCAGTCATGAAATTACTAAACAAATAGAGGCTTATAGGCTCGCCAGCTCAAATATTTTGAGCCCCGAAGATATGGAGTGTGTGTGATAATGGTGACGATGATAATGATATAATGATATATTAGTTGCCAACATCAAAATTCGAAGTCAAAGCCCACTGTCATAATACCTTGCTGATTGTTTTGAATTGGGACAAACCAGGTCTTCATTTAGAAAAGATATAATCAGATAGTTTATTGAACTAGTTCGCAGCTATCAAGCAATGTGCAACCTCCTGATTTTGACACGTTTATTTTGACCAAAACAGATTTAGAGCCTAAAATCTTTTTGGTCTACAATCGGATAATAATAATAATCACTTGTATTTGGGTCTTGTTATGGTGCTCATACTTTTAATCAACTTTAAATAACTTTTAAATAAATATTTTGATCACTATGAAGTTGTGATCTCTTGTCTGTGGTCAAGTGGTTTAACAGGTATTGGGCGTACATGTAATCACATCATTTCCATAAAGTATAAAATATTATAAAATTAATAGTTGGTTTGTGCTAAGGGCCTTCAGATGACTCCCTCTGATAAGTTAACATTAAAATGGTATTCATTTTCAACAAGAGCAGCACTTCAGTGCACTATTCATTTGAGCACCTCATTAAAGCTCTTATCCGCTTTCTCTCTCTTTTCCAATCCCTTTACAGTTTATCGCTCTCTGTCTACCATGTCCACTCATATTCTATAGGCGTTCTATACTTCTCCTCCCTCCCTCCATCCATCCCTAACTAATTCCCCTCCCTGTAGAGGAGCTCCATGCCTTTGTCCTGCTCTGCGGCAAGCGGGTCCCGGACCCTCAGCCCTAATCCCCTTTGTGGGCTGACAAGGGGAGGTTGGGGGGCTTTGAGCCTCTGGGGTGTTGGGCCTGAATCTAATGTACTCATTCATTCAGGCCGATGCTGCCGAGAGGTGGCTGCAGCCTTGGAGAGCGACAGAAGACCTCGGTCCTTTATTTTGTGTTGTAGAAGGAGAGGTGAGAGGGAAAAACATGTCTGTGAATGAGTGAGACAGAGATGGTGTGAGAGAGAGAGAGAAAGAGATAGATAGGGCTGAAGTGTTGTCGTATAACTTATGAAAAAGTTTTGCACCGTTGATTCATACATCTATACATTTGATTCATCATATACCGATGCATGGCCAGCCACATAACCAATCAAACCCGGGTCGCCAGAGTCGAAGACAAGTGTGTACACCCATCCACCACCCTGACCTCAACACCTTTATTTTCCGTCATGCTGTTTCAATGTCAAAGTACTGCCTGTTTCAGTCACGTGACATTATATCACATGAAATTGCAGTGCATTGCTTTTCAGAACTATAAGTACGAATTTGATATAAGAACAGGCTCAAGTGAGAGAGCGCTCTCTCTAATGTTCTCTCAGGGGTGCGGTGGGGCTAAACAGGCTAACCGGTAATTGAGCCTACAGTCTGAAAACCCTGTGGAGGGAGGAGAGGAGAGGGGAGAGGGAAATAAAAAAGAAATATGATCTCAGTGCTACGGCTTCTCTCAGGTGTGCTCGAACAGGTCAAGTAGGGCCACGAGTGTAGGCATACACACGTTTTTATATTGGTGTGTGTGTGCTTGTTCCACATGTTTAGGCGAAGACGCATCACACGTGGAAGTAAGCAGTCTACTCTTTTTCATTACCATGGAAACAAAAAAAAGGTTGGAAACTAGGCTCTTTGGAAAATAACAAACGTGTTTCCTCCTGTTAACCAGCAGGCACTCTCTCCTGGATCCAACAACCTATATTTCACATCATGCCTTAATGCGTCCTCCCAGTAGGATGTGTTGGGCATGCAGTAAATACATCACCCATTGACTTTCAACTTCAGGGCTTGAATGTTGAGGCTTTCTATTCTCTTCTGCCCTGCAACTCTCTGGCAGAGGCGGAAAGTTAACCAAAAAATACAAATGAATTATTGAGTGATGCAGGAAAAACGAGCGCTTTATGTGCTGCTCGAGCGCCCATTTAACCCTAAGTAATTATTTGGCTTCCACTCTTAATGGAGGCGCGAGCATGTGAAATAAATCAGAGCTCACTTGAGAGATACTAAACTATTTGGGAGCGGGAGACACATGGAAGCAAGTTGAGGGAGTATGAGCTGTTGAGGCACACACACAATAAAACAGACACAAATACAATGTATATTGTTCAAGCACACATACACAAATGCTATCACACACACACACACACACGCATTTTGAGTGATTTTAGCTCATTTACAAGCACCCCATTTACTCTCACCCAGCTCTCAGCACTGCAATTTGTTCTGAAAAGGGATCATCTCAAAGGGGGTGTGTTGCCAGTCTTGCAGCTTTGACAGACATTTGCCAATGTAATAAATTGCTTTTGTTGTGCACATGTGCAGCTCTGGTATTGCCTTCTGACATCATCTCAAATAAACATGTCTGCTGGTATTAAAGACAGGAGGAAGTAGGCGGAGTGGGAGGAAGACAGAGGTAAAGGGAAAAGAGACGGCATTTCAACTTTGTGACTTTGCAGATGTGGCAATATTGGCTGTGTAATGAAAATGTTAGTGGTGAAAATGTATTGTCCTTAGGGGGAAGAACGCCATTCCACACAAAATGCTGTGACACGTCAAAGAGGTCTCTAAAGCATGTTAATGTTGGACCACGAAGCCTGCTCCGCTGCACTTGATGTGTATACTTGATTGTGTTGAGTGTACATACATTCTAATGTGTGTGTTTGTTTGAATGTGCATCCATGAGTGTGTCAGTTAGTACGCTGCGTGTTTATAATATCAGGCCTGCCTGCTCCTTCCAAGCAGTAGACTGACTAGGTGAAAGCTGTGAACCTTTGTTGATTTCACCTATTAAATCCACTTCTGCACTAGGCACGATGTTTATGTAAAAAGACACCTGTATTATCAGCCTAATCACAAAGTAGAGCTGCAACAGAGAAGAGCGTCCCATCCCCCCTAACTGTGATGCCATAGATTTGCCCTGTTTGCCCAAATTAATTTCTTGTGTCAGGCACGGTCACTGGTGGGAAATCTTCACCATGCACAGGGAGTGACGAACCGAAACTTAAGAGTCAAATACAAAACCTGCTCACAAACAGCAATGAGGGAGCGCTCCGTCCAGAGAAAGCTGGACTCACCAACGATGGCTGAACCTCTTCACCACTTCCACTCATCACCAGCCACCAAGAACAATACATTTTGGGTCCGAGAAGTGCGCAGTTTACTGATGTCACGGTACATGACATGACATCACGTTTCTGGGTACTGAAGTTCTTAAAATTCAAACAGTTACCTCTGTGCAATGTGCAAAGTTGCCTAGTCCAGCTTTAGGCCTTCGGACAAGTGAGGCATAGATTGCGAAGAACGGGATGCGACTCAATATTAGAAAGGTGTATGCTAATGTTTTGTACACTGTGTATACTGCAACAACCCAACCCCCCCCCCCCCCCCATGTGCATGCGTCAGCCAATGTTAATATTCAAACTCGTCCCTTACTGCGCACAGTGTGTGTCTATTACATGTGTTCACTTGTGGATGGCGGCAGCTCCTGCAGGGCCTTGTGCTGGAATACTGATTGCGATTGGGGATGAGGGATGAGGTGGCTTGCCTCTGGCACTAGTAATCAGCGATGTCCTCCAAGCTCCCTGCTTCACTTCCCTTTGATCAGGGGACCCAGATGGATCTTTGGGGAGGAGGGGATGGAGAAATAAAGACAGAATCACAGAGTGGTACACACCACTGGCCTAAGGCAAGCAGTGCACTTTGAAGGAGGTAGCTCACACATGCTCACTGCTCAAACGGCTGACTGACAGAAGACACAGCAAAACGTAGCACTCATGTTACAGAATAAGAGAAGACTGGGACTCAACCCACCGTCCTCCTTTATCCCCTCAACGTCTTCTGTCCGTCTGTTGTTCGGTTCATCTTCAGTTTAATTTAAGCTCTAATTGTCTGTCTGTCTGTCTTGCAAGATCATTTAAATGGATTTTCTCAGTGTATTGCTATGAAGTTAGTTGCTAGAAAAAATGGGGGGAAAACATTTGGCTCCAATTATCTGCTTCAGCTTTCATTTCATCTTTGAAGTTAAGCATTAAAAAGAGGAATTTAGGAAGCACAGTTTGTATACGGGCTGCGGGACGTTGTGACAATGGTTGCTAACATAATTTATTTTATAATGATATATTTAATGAACCCTATGTGAGTTACCTCTTTCACTTTAAAGACACAACTTGGGAACTTTAAAATAGTCTTTAAAACTATGATGGGTTTCGTTCGCAATGCTACATATCCATTTTGGGGAATGTATGTACTGTATAGATAGATAGAAAGATGAGGAAGGAGTTACCCAATATATAAAACAATGCTATAGTCTCTGCTGTTTTGTAACTAAAAGTCTGAAGATAGCTAATAACTAAATAAAATATTTTTTACTTCCATGACAGTTATCATTTTGTCAGTGTAGGTGTCACTTTTTATTATTTTTTAAATGGTACAAATCGCATTTTGCAATTAAATTTTTTCATATTTTCAAAAGCTTGTTGAGACTTTACTTGCTTGAGGATATTCTAAACCACAAGACCTTGTCAGCTACTGCTTTTCACCATACATAACTGAACATACCCGCATGTTGACAAGGCTCATTAAACTTAAGTCTTTTTACAAAATTAGTACCTCATGATTCCCATTAGCCAGAGAGCTGGTATTTACTTAATCAAAACATTGGATATTTACCTGGGAGGTATGATACCACAGCTTGTTTAACATGAAGCTTTGAGAATTGAGACAAATTAGAGAGGGGAGGTGGGAGAGAGAGAGGGAGAGAGAGGGATTTTGTGTGTGAAATGAGTCCCTGCCATTTGGCAAAAACTTTCTGCCCCTTCCATCTTCCTTTTGACCTATTCCAACCCTCTTTCACACTTTCTTTAACTCGCTCCATCCTTTTCCTCCATCTCATCAAATGAAAGAGAGTCCGCCTCCTCCAGAGAAATGTCATTTCCACTGTGGATGCTGCTGCTGCTCTAAGCCTTTCTTTCTCACACCATTTCACTCACAAGTGTTTTTTCTCTTCTTTTTCTTCTTCTCTCATCTCCCAGGAGAAAGACGGGGAAGAAGGAGACCTCCAAACAGGCAGCCAGCGGGTGGAAAGTTGGGACACATACTGTACTTCTCTGCTCCCCATTAATTTCTTTGGTACATCTTTTCTCTTCGTTTCATCCTCACGTCCTTGGCTGCCTGACTTAACAGCCTCCCCGCCATGCGTCATACTCTCTTCTGCCCTTCCCTCTCTTTCTTCCCCCTTTCATCCATCTCCCTCCCTTTTATATGTCCATCTCAATCTGCTGTCTCTTGAGACAGTGGAATAATGAACAGGATCAGTAGGCAAGAGTTCATTCATGCACTCAGTCCATCGATGGGATATAAGTAGCAATCAGAAGTTGAACATCACTTACGATTTTGACGAAACGTAGGGACATGATGCATCTCATTGCTTGATTCGGGCCTTTTCAGAATTGTACTGATTGGGCTAAAGAGGAGCCTACAATATGATATCTTGTATGCTGGTCATTGTTTATTGATGAAACTAAGAGGATTTGTTTGGGACAGCATGAAAATGTTTGTAGTAACTAAGATATTTTAACTTTAAGAACAACATATTGGACAAATAGGTGAAATAGTTGGTTGATACACCATATGAGGGGCTACAACCCCAGGGTTCATGAAACAGTGTAAAAAAAAGCTTTCGTTGGAATTAATGGGCCGCCATTTTTCTATACCTCATCCATTATAAATGTATGATACATCCATGACTGAAACACCATAGTGGTGTTTGGAGTCCCTGAAAGTAAGGTATCAAAACACCTAAATGGTGTTTGGAGTTGAGGAAAATACACTCTCGAAACAGCATGAGTTTCAGGTTTTACAGACCTCAAAACGCTGCAGTCTTTTAAATCTCTATAAACTCTCTGTCTTCAATCTTTGAAAAAACAGTTTGAATCTCTGAAATGTATTTCAAACCACTTATCTTACTGGTGTATCCATGCTCCATGTCGGCATTGAAAACTCTGTGACCTGAGTGCCTCAAAGCACCATTGTATCTCAAAACAGTCACGAGAGGGTGTTTTGTAACACTCTATGTTGTCTTGAAGTTCCAGTGTAAACAGGGTTTCAACTCCATTGGTGCCAGCAGAGTTGCCACCACTTTGGGTTTCAAAACACTTTCTTCTGACAGTGTACAGCACAAATTGCCTGGTTGTTTATTCTTCTGCTGTCACCACTCCAGTCAAATTGAGTTTTTATAATGTATCCAAGAGCAAGAGAAAGGCAGTAGATTAGCTGCATGATTGAGATGGGAAAGGTAAATGCGCCTGTGGGAAGTTGATTGATCAAGTGGATAGTGTAATATCCTTTGTGATTGTGGTTGCTTGTGTGTGTGTGTGTGTGTGTGTGTGTGTGTGAGAGAGAGAGAGCCCTGTGCGGAGGGCCAGCTATTTCCAGTATTATAAGTTTGAAGGATATTGGGGTCGCAGAGTTTCTGTCTGAGAAGAGACAGCTTTTCGCTATAAGGCTAGTAGGGGGTCAGGCCAGGTCATCTCACTCCCACCCACAAATACTCACTCACACACTCACACACACACACACACAGAATGAAATGGTCAATGGGAGACTAAATCCCCAGAGAAGCCCCTAGCTTTTTCCCCCTCGTTAAGTTGGCTTAATCAACAGCCGATCAATGGGCGCCACATCGTAATATGAACAAATGGTGATAGGTGATTTAAAACACCAATGACTGGGAGAGTCAAGGAGCTTTAACTACTGATCAATACTTGGTGTGTGTGTGTGTGTGTGTGTGTGTGTGTGTGTGTGTGTGTGTGTGTGTGTGTGTTTACTGCATGTAGAGAATGTAGGATCTGGGCACATGCTCATGGCTTATGTCATTTTGTGGGCGACATAAATTACTACTTTAACCTTTTTTTACCTTCGACTTTCACAAAAGGTGTTCTCTAGTTTAGATTTTTTATCACATTGGTTTGTTCTCTCTTCTCACCACTCTTTGGCGATAATAGCAGATGTTCTTGCAGATAATGGCAGCAGTTATCCTTTACTCTTTACCATTCAGTTTTATGATTTTCACAGATAATGTGCTTGAAAATTCTAAATGACATTTCAAGAGAGGAACAAAAAAAAGAACACTCTCTTATTATGCCAAACAAAGTAAACAAAGACAATAAATGGTCTGATATTCATGGCCCATTTAAAGGAAAATATCAAAAATATGTAAATGAGGGGAAGGGGAATTTATATGAGGATGAAGCACCTCTAAACAATGTTCCCACCCCATTTACTTATTATTTTCTTAAAAAGCGAGAAAGACAGAGAGAGATGGAGACCCAGGAAGTGAATAGGGACATATGTTTGTTGTGCAGGTGGAGCAATATAGCAGTAATTCATTATCATTAGCTGGAGTTAATCGCCTGTGTAAACAATTTACTCTCTGAATCGATTTTTTAAACGGAGCACTGCCAAGAATGAGAGAAAGACGATCAGATGCTTGGGGTTATTCTCCAGCTTCAGAGTAAAGATTATAGTGTTTCTACCTTGACAGTGTTGTGCCCAGTCTGTCCGGACAGCTTATGCTGACCTTACTATAGACGATATTTGAAGCGATTTCACAGTTTTAGACACATTTTCAAAGTCGGAGTAAAATCACGGCAGTTGCTGCGAGCTCCCGTGACAACAGCCGTTAGGTGTAAGCCTCAGTCGGAGCCGTCTTAATGCAGTCTTTTTCTCGTCTTTACCGTTACGACAAAATCAAACATGTCTGATATTATCTTAAGTCTTTAGTCTTGGCTCAAAAGGTGTGTGATGGTCAGTGACGCGTTTGATAATGCTACATTGTCAACAGCCAATAGGTGCGCTCTCTTTGGCTGACATCAGCACCTGTAGTGACGTGACGAGGCTCTACAGACAGACAGAGTAGTAAACATGGCGATGCCGGCGGCGAAGCGCAAGTCCCGGTTCCGTTGGACCATCGAACTGGAGGACAAACTGGTGGAGCTGTGGAGAGAACGAGAGTGCCTATTTGATGTGACAGACCTTGCTGTCCACGTTTTCTAAACCATGGCCGTGTCCACATTCTTCGGCGTCTTCTCTTCTTTGCTCTTTTGGCAGTACAGACCACTGCACACACAAGTGCGGCAGTGGCCAAAAGCTGTTGCTGCTGCCGTTTCATTGCCCACAGTGCTGGCTTCCTTTTTTTCTGCTTTGTGTGAATTTCCGACATGAAGAGGAGGGCTAAACAATCTGTAATGTGTGATGCTGCATGATTCTCAGTCTTAACAGAATCTTAAGATGTGAGCAGCTCTAGGACTAAAAACTCATGACTTGAGACAGATTGTTGTTAAATGTGAGAGTGTGTCAGGTATGGTAGGCATTAAGGGAAGGTTTACCACAATTTTGAGTTATTCTTCAGTTTCAGAGTAGGAATTACAGTGTTTCTAACTTGACAGTACTGTGCCCAATCTGTCAGGACAGTTTAAATTAATGTTTACCTGGATTTACTTTTATTTACCTTTATCCAAAACTTTTTCATCTTATATTCACCCACCAAAAAGTTAATTATTATTTACAAAAATACATCTTCTTCCCCTGATCCTCAGTGTTATCAGATTGACATTTTGCTTGATTTAATTCCCAAAAAATCACATGTTCAGATGAACCCTATTCATACCAGTCACACATATAATTGGGGGTTATCCTGACAGTAGGTGTATAAAAAAATTAATTAAAAAAACACAGATGGCAAGGCAATATGGATGATTGGAAACATTTGATCATTGTGCTACTTCAGGTTTTAATAACATTCACGTCTGTCCACTCATTTATGCAAACATGTACAATTCACAGGTGTTTAGTGTGGCAGGGTGCCAAACTGTGTGTGTGTGTGTATTTACTTCTTATACTTACATACACACCAGGCAGTGTTAAATCATAAGGGACTAGTTTACATTGGTTTATATTTAGTGTATATATGTGTACATATGTGACAATTTTGAATATGCAGTACATTGAATATGTGAGTCTTTGGTGTCATTAGTGTGTTTGTGTTAGTGGATGCACTTGCACGGGCTCCCATGTGTATGTCTGTGCCTACTTGTGTACATGTTTGTCGTATGCGGTGGCACTGTGTACTGCCTTGGTGCACCCTTCTCTCTGCGTGCGTGGTTGAAGAGGCTAATTCAGTGTTGTGATTGCGATCCACCATGTTGTTGTTGAGCAGAGGAGACAGGTTTGAGCCTGAGGTGAAGAGGGCTAGATGGATGTCAGTAGCATGGGTTCAATTGTGTTTCTGCCTGCTCTCTTTTGGGTGATTTCCACAGTATACTGAGCAGAGCACAGTGCTGGCCAGGGGGCACCATTACTGCTGCTGTGTCGTGGCAAGTGTACCTGGATATGATCCAGAGTGAGGCTACAGAAACAAGGGATAATTCCCCTGTCTGTTTCATGTTACTCACTTGCATTTTGTTAATACGGTGTGTGCATACCTACACATGGGTAAATGTGTGCATAAATACACCCACATACACACACAAGAACACTGTTACCCAATTTCCCTATGTAGAAACACTAACACATAATTGCAACACAAAACAAAGTATTTAATATCTTAAGACATCACAGAGGCATGGTTTCCCCTGCTGTGAATGAGACTCTATGACACTCTAAGCTAAATGAATAAGGCATCACACATAAATGATGTTCTGTGGCCTGTTACACAGTGTGATTTGTGTATCTGGAGACCAGCTAGTAAAAATAAAACCCTCTCTACATGCTCTTCAAAAGTCACTGGCAAAATTCACTCATAGGTTTCTGGCCATGGAGGATGGACTTCTAAAATCATTTAGATTAAAAGTAAAGTGAAAATAAGATTCTCTCACAATTGCTTTCATTGAGTTGTAAAACGTTTTGAGACATCTAGCACTTGATGTGCTGGAGGAGAGCGGGTGGTGCCAGGACAACCATCTGCAGCTGACTTTTCTGTATGTTATGCACATGAGGCGGCACCAGAGGAGGCTCGTCCATAGAGGACAGGGAGGATGGTCCTCCCCAATAATAATAAAAATTTAAAAAAAGATTCTATAAAAATAACAATGTCAAAACAAATCGCCTTCAAATCAATTTCTAAGCATCTAGGATACACAAAACCCTATTGGCTATGTTAACGTCTCAACAGCGCCCTCTACTGTCTGCTCTGCAATGGAAAAATGTATGGGGAACATGCTAAGGGAGGATTTCCTCCCTACAGCTCCATAGACTTCCATTCAAATGAATTTTTTGGGCAGATTTGATTCGGGTAGTGTATTGCAACTCTAGGTGGCGATAATGAGCACACGCAGGTGTAAAACACAGCAAAAGAAGAAGAACAAGCACAAAGTAAAGGATTCAACGATAGTTTGACTTAAAAAAATTATGGTATAAACACTCAAATTAACCCAGATAGACTGTTGTCGTATTTTATTTGCTTTGGGTGCACTGTGGCGTGTTTAAGTGTGTTTGGTAGTGGATGCTACCCCGGTACCATTGCGTTGCGCTCGCATTAGCAACATGTGTATGTCAAGGAGGTTTAGGTGTATGTCCACAAGAAGGACAGCATGGAATCAGCTGAAAATGGTCTCCATCGATCAACAACATCATGGGTAAGTATTAAATGAGACATTATGTCAAAAATTCCGAACTAACCCTTTAATAGCAGATGAGCTGAGATGGTATGACATGCCACTTAATGCTTTAACAACGTGTTGGGCCATTGAAAACAGCTGCTGCGTTTCAAACTGCACACTTCAGACTCAGCATAGTCATTAAGACTCATTTGAGTATAATGGTTCGGACGTGTATTCTGTTCTAGAGATGTACTGTGTGTATTAATGCTATTATTTTCTACTGAAAGTACAGTTTGTCCCCTTACAGTAGTGATGTATGTCTACAGTGTGTGTGTGTGTGTGTGTGTGTGTGTGTGTGTGTGTGTGTGTGTGTGTGTGTGTG
>OMLI01091441.1:4039-20164 GCA_900302605.1 Rondeletia loricata
TGAGCACCATTCTTCTCTGCTGCTTTGACCGATTCCATTCTCAAGTCCTGTGCTGAAACAAAAAGCCAGTCAGCCGTCCCACATGAGAATGGAATCGGTCAAAGCAGCAGAGAAGAATGGTGCTCAGAAAACGGAGGGTGTGAGTCAGTCAGTCAGTCAGTCAGTCAGTCAGTCAGTCAGGGGACGCTTAACTTCTCATGTGAGATCAGCTTAATTGAGTGGTATTAAGTCAATGGCTTTAGCTTTTTGACAATATCCACTGCCAGTACAACAGTAGATTTATTGTATTTTTCATCGTTTTCCTTCTGGAAATGCAGCGGTCATGTGGTCATCTTCTGGTGGAAGTGGTACTAAAATATCCATGAGATGGATAGTCATGGCCGAACCTGGCCTTTCAAGATCAGCCAGGATGGAGCATCAATAATAGATCATCAGCCATCAACGTTGCATATTAGATGCGGGATCGGAGACAGGCTACACTATTGAGGTGGTTACCATCTGTAACCCCTCCCTGCTCTTTAACCGGACCTTGAATGGAAATATGATTTTCTTGGGTAGGGCACAATGTTAACGGAATATTTAGAGTCCTGTCTTACCCATCACTAAGCCAGAACATTCAAAAAGTTTCACATCGGTGATTTTGTTTCTGAGAAATTGCCACCAGAGTCCTGTAAGCACTACAGTGATGGTGCAGTTCAATGAGATATTAAACCATTACTTTCAAAATGGCATACGGTCATTTCATGTTCAGTCATGCTCAAAGGATTGTGAACCCCTTGGATTTTAGCACATTTCGTTGCACTACAAAATAATTTTGGGATCAACAGAGATTAACCTTTCAAAATGAAAAGAAAATTCTGAAAATTTGTGAAGTTATCAAATTCAAACAACATAATTGTCTCATTATGGGTTAAATGGTGTCACTGGGAAATTGCTCAAAACCCACTACACCTTAAATATAAGGTCTGAGTAACATACGATCTGAAATGTTGAACCAATATTTGCCAGCGACACCATTTAATCCAAAATGAAACAAGGAATTTATATAGTTTGACCTAAATGTTCATTTCTCAGACAAATCCTAAGTAATTGCACTTTTAAATGATAAAAAATGCGAACCAAGACTGGTACCTTAAGGGATTATGCTTAGTGTTGAGAATGCAGGGAGCTGTGAGGAACGTCAGAGTGTCTATTCATCAGGGCGGACGGTGACATTAATAATACATAATACATAATACTGTACGTGGGAGTTCTTGCAAAGCTTTAAATTTAGACACGAAAGAGCAAAACGTATGTAAGCCACACTGAAGAGGAAGTTGTTTTATCTTACATCCAACGCACAATGTATTCGATAATAATGTTCTTGTGATTTATCCACCCTGTTGTGTGGATTATTTGGAGAAATTAATGTGTATTCTTCACGTCAAGGTTTTGTTCCCGGTGAAATACACTGGACTTGTATTATGAAGTTACATAAGTGGCTCACTTCATGATACAAGCTGTCACAATGGATGATGCACTACCCACCAAAACTTTTTCTACGTTCGCGTAAAATCCCACTTTATTCATGTTGGGTAATCAGTCCCTGCACTTAAAAAGTTTGATGTCTGTGGGTGTTTTCCTGCACAGCCCACTGCAGTTAAACGCCCAATGGACTGCACCCAGAGGAAGGCATTAAGTGTCGTGGCTGGTGGCCGTCACTAACACCTTAAACGCATGCTGTTTTATAAAGGCACGGAGGGCCACAGCTCCGGATGACTCCCGTTTAACAACCCCTGTAAAGACGAGCCCTGCGTTTGAACGTTTATGACAACAGGAGAGTGAGGGAGGAAGCGACGGGCTCGTCTCGCCCTCTCAGATGCCCTTAACTGAAACCTGCTTAGCCAATAGTTTCATGGATGAATGCTTATATCCATATTCCAGCGAGGTGAGTGATGCGATTTCACTGTTGATTACCTCTGCTGATCAGTGCGATTGGTTTTGTGTTGGATAAATATAGCGAGCCGCTGAACGGAATGATAAGTACATGAGGACCCTGCAGCGTATCGAGGCAAACAATGCATGGATCATGACGGTAAGAATCCGGGTGATAAGCTAAGAGGCAGCCATTGGTGATTTTCATAATCCTGGCAAACTATCAAACAACTTTGGCAGTTGTGTGTCGCAAGGTCAACATGTGACTTTAATTGAAACTCATCTCAGGTTGGTTCGGTGTAGTGTTTGACCTCAGCTGGTCGAGTTTTTCGGAGCATGTAATTTTGCAGGATTAATATGATAGCAATCTGCTACCTTTAATTCCCTGGTAATTTAAAACCCCAAATTGATCCACACGCCTAAATGGACTTTTTTTTCTCTCCAAATCTGCCCCATATCAGATGCATTACCTCTGTGAGATACTTTATCAGAACAACTTAGTGTCAAAGTGACACACATTCGGCAGCGTTGCATTTCTGGATCTGCCCTGAAAGGCCCTTTCCTTCTCAGCGTTACAGGGCTACTGACAAGGCAACCCTACTCCTGCAAGGCTAGGCCCAGATACATAAAGCATCCGATTGCACATGAGCACCAATCCAAACAACTTGTCATGGAAAGATATTTACTCCTTAGTTCAGACATTATTCACACACAACGATGCCCTTGGTGGATAGGAAGCTGCCTTGGGCTGAAAGAAGAGTAGTCTTGTTCACCTCATCTGTCCCAGAGAGAGGGAGAGGAGGCAGGATGAAGGCAGTGAGAGAGAGAGATACAGAGAAAATATAGAGATGAAGGGAGAGAGAGAGGATATGGGTGCATAGGGGAGCAGTCAGCTATAAAGACTCTACATCAGAGCTGTTTGAGCCTCGCTGATGATGAAGCAGAGACCATCATTTATGCCAAAAACCCTTTTAACTCTTGACCGAGCGTTGAACAGCGGTCAGTTTGCTTTCAGACTCTCAACATGGACTCTGGTGATAGCTTAGGACTGCCGACTGTGCAGAGAAAGAATGTGCACGCATGTGTGTGTGTGTGTGTTGTGCCGTGTCCGTGTGTATGTGCGCACACATGTACATGCTTTCTGCCCGTGTGTCTGTGACAGCAGCTCAGTGCGAAGACGGATGCTGCCTCCCAGTTGACTGTCCATCCTGCTGGCGTAAATCATCTCTGTCACTCTCAACAGCCATCCTCTATGCAGAGCCTCATTAGTCTAACCACACAAGAGCGTCTCAGCTCTCTGCGGTGTAGAGAGAGAGTCCCCAGCAGATACCGTCGGTGATGCCCTCTCATAGATAATATACACACTCTGCACTCAGGCAGGCAAACACACACACACACACACACACGTACACTATATACTTTCACATATAGAGCACAATACACAAATGCACAGTACACGGTATATGTGCTCATGGAGACAGCAGCAAAACAAACACATCGACATAAATGTGAGGTCACTGAGGTCTAGCCACGAGTCCGACTTTACTTTGGGTTTCCACTCAGAAAAAAAAAGCTCTCGGAAGCAAAGTCCGATACAGGATGCCCTCACCTAATGCGCGCGTAATGGGGCCCATTACAGGGGCCATAAACTCCGCCTGGCACGGGGCGGAACAGCTTAGCGGTTTAGAGGGTCATATTGTCCGTAGAATTTAAAGAGAGATGCAGCATTTATTACGCCTTGCCTCCAGATGATGTTATTCTCTTTGAAGTCAAATATTTGCAGTATGCGTTTTTAGCACGTGGGTTGAATTGATAAGTAATCTGAGAGGAAACCGGAGACGTTTTTAATGATATTTGAAGTGATATTTGAATGTATATGTTATGTGCTGTCTATTCATAGTATTCCCATTATGTCAAATTCCTACCATTTGCTGTGGCTGTCATTTGATTACAATCACCTGTTATTTTCCTACCAAGATGGCCGTGTGGTGATGTAACAGAATACTGTGAATAAGCTTAAACTGTGAGCAGGAATGTGCCTAGATACCACTAGATCCATTCGTGTCTAGGTGAGTGTGTATGCCAAGATGCATGCCCGTTCACATTCATTAGCTTGCATCTGTGTGTGTGTGTGTGTGTGTGTGTGTGTGTGTGTGTGTGTGTGTGTGTGTATTTCTCTACATCTGCCCTCAGCTATCCACCAAGCTTGGGGAAACTCCCATCTCATCAGCTCAGCTATCCCCCGCAGCCCTCGCTCCGTACAGCAGACAATGCGAGGAGGAGACGTGACTCATCCTGGGACGAAGCCTCTCTTCTCTCTCCGTCTCTCTCTCTACCCGTTATCTGCTCGTGTGCCTGGTGTCTAGCCTACGCCGGCTGACTTGAGAGTCACAGTGGCACCGTCGCCCCAGGCCAAAACAAGACTTGATGAGTGAAGACAGTCTCTCCTCCCTCGCTCCCTTCCCGGACGGGCACCGCCTCGTTCTGTGTACAGTCACATTTCCCTCTGCCTATCGTGGATACGTTGATTGGGTATCTGCGGTGGAGAATTGTTTGTAAGGTTTGATCATGCCATGTAAAGACGTCACCTGCGTAATCTTCATCTGCTTGTTCTTGAACCTTAAAACGCACTTGAGATTTTATTTTCCCTTCAAGGAAAATTCCAGCCTCAGGTACTCTGACACTGTTATATATCATCAGTCTCTTCAAAGCATTCCAGGAGCTATGTTGTGATGGAGTGCTATAATTTACCTTTTTGTTGCATCCACTTTCATTCATCTACTTCTACTTCAGTTAGTTATTTCCTACATTTCCCAGAATGCTGTTTGACAACCCACAGAGAACATGCCTGAATGTGTTCCATGCAGATGTGGGTTACACGTGTAGGTGGAGAGAGCGATAGTGATAGCGCTTGTGAGAAAACGCGCCCCATACTCTAAATGCAACGTGTCTTGTGGCTGCATTGCATTCTGGTCTATTGTGGCTACTGTCAATCTGTATCTCTGCCTCTTCTACGATGGATTTCTTCCTGTATGGTTGTTGAACGTCGGTGCAAAACGGTGAGTGTAGAAAGCAGAACACCAAAACCTGATGTTTAATGCTGTTAATGTTTTAGATAATTAAACAATTTATTTTAAATGGCTTTTAAATGTCTTTTAAACGTGTAGCTGCGCTGGAAATATCTCAACATGATGTCACACTGTCTACGTTTGTCCGGTGATCAACGGGAAGAAGAAAAATACACCACCAGAGATGCAAGGAACATCGCCAACAGCTGGTTTTTAACAGCGTAAAAGTGTTTTAGGGTGGATTTCTCCTTTAATGTTTCTTTTGGCAACTGACATAATGCAAAAGATCACAGATGTTTGCCTGCACATGCTGTGAGTGTGGAGCTGGATAGCGCTCAAGTATGCATTCCAGGTTCACTCATAATGAGAAGTTTCCTCCCCTGTGCTTGTTATCATAATCCTGAATTGGGAATCCGGGGACTCCTGTCAACGGGTTGGGATGGGGAGAGACTGTGCTGCCATTCCCTGCTATTTCCAGCAGCTGCAGGAGTTGGCATAAGCAAAAACAAAAACAAAAGAAATGAAAATCAGCCTCAGTATCTCCAGCTGGGGCAGAGAGCTCAGAAACCATGCCTGGAGACGTTTTCATACAAATCATCCAAAGCAATGTACATCAAATCATTTTCTCATTTGCAAGCCATAATTAAATACATTAGGTCACAGAGGTGCCAAAGCTGTCACATCATCATCGCTTATAGTGTCACAATGAATCATTTGAACCCAGGAAGGGGAGCCATTACATGTCAATGGACTAATGTTGGCAAGGTAATTGCCTTTTTAGGACAGAGGGTTGACAGTCTAATTGTTTAATGGTCAGTTAATGGGGCTTCTAACGTGTTTGTATCTCACCAAGACAATTCGGTGTGTAACGCCGTGACATGACTGGCAAGATTGTTATCACCCCAGAGCCGCTGGTCACACACGCCATGTGCCTGTTGTCTCCATGTGCGGGGATGGGCCTCATGCACTTGTTTTCCACGAAGAGCCTCCAGCACATTGCTGCTCTTTGTACACAAATCCCCTCTAATTATGGGATTTATACACCGGCTGCGTGCGAACATGAATAAATAAATATACAGCAACAGAGAGCAGCGGAGGTAAATAAAGCCAGCTTCCATGGAGCGTGAGATTCTGCAAGGTCACCACAGACAAGGTGCCCAGTTTAAGGGATGCATCTCAAGTAGGACAAAATATATCCTCCTAAAGAGGCAGTAAAGAGTGCAGAGTATCCTTTGCTGGGAAAAGAGATAGCAAGATTGCTTTTGTGATTAAAAAAACATAGATATATATGATGCAGCCAAGGTTGAGCCATGTTTCAGAGTGGTGATGAGAAGTGCTATATACTGTAGCGTACACTCATTCAATTAATTTGTTGTTATCAATATCTAACAACACTACCTTGAGGTAATCATATGATGAAGGACATTGACTGTACTGTGTGTCTGTGAGCCACATAACTTGCTTCCCTGTGCATCCTGCCACAGGGGAAGACTATTTAAGATTCCAGCAGTGTGTTAGACAGCGAATAGGAAAAGCCTTTTTGTGTCCATGAATACCCAGGCAATCAAGGCATCAATTATTCAAGACGCATACAGAGAGAAACCATCGCGAGCTGTCCATCGGCGCTTCGTCCCAAGACTCCTAATGTTGTTCAGACAGCAGTGGAACAACACAAACGCAACAGAAACGTTCGAAACAAGGCGATGAATGCTGCAAAGTTAGAGACACGATAGCCCAAATGTGTTTATGAGTTAATCAAGGATAACTAGGTTAAGTGTTAAGGAAGTGTTAAGGAAACTAGTTGTTCATGTATAGTATTGCATGAATATACAGGTGTCAAATTGTTGTTTATATGACTGTTTTCCATTTTATGATCGTCCTGCTCACACATCAACACAGCAGTGGACCTTGTAAGCACAGAAATCCTGACACGCGTATTATTGCTGCCTTGCTTGGCTGTAACTACTGGTTGTGTAAGAAACAATGACAGTTATAAATGCACTCTCTCGTCTTACCACAGTCAGCACAGTGTGTACCCTTCAAACCCGAGGTACCCTTCAAACTTGTTCGCCAAGGGTAGCCTCGCAGCATGCCGCCCAAACTGTCCCTGTATTCCCCTCTCATGTACATACTGTATATGCTCAGAATAGGCCGGTGATTTATTTACAACACTGTCTTTCAGCCACAGTGTTTTCGGCGCTGTCTTCAGGAGATAAACAGTATGCTAGACAGGGATATGCATTCAGATCCTCCCCCAACCCGTCCATGTAATATAAAGCTGCAAAAGTGTCAGCATGATTTTATATCCACACCTTAAGGTTAATTCTCCTTTGCAGGCCTGATGTCATTATTTACAGCAAAGTTATACCGTAAAACGGGGATATAAATGTCCCACAGATGATACAGTCGACCCGAGGGCCAGATGACCCCTGGGCCAGATGATCCGGGGGCCAGTCGACCCGGGGGCCAGATGATCCGGGGGCCAGACGACCCAGGGGATGCAACATGATTTATGTGGATGTAAAAGAATATATTTATAATATACAAATTTGTCAACATATTTTTGATCTTTGTGAATAAATGCCTTTTTCTTGTGAAATACACTTTACAATAATGATCATTCATAATTGGTAAATTAATCAGTATTTAATATTTGTTAATTATCTTTTAATGAGTAACTAACAATTGATTGATGATTAGTTATTTCTTACATTGTTTACTTATAATAGTACATTTTATGGGGTATATGTTAATGCACCAATTAATAATTTATGTATTGTATCAGAACAGTTTGAAATTAAATCAATGATTTCTTAGTAATTTGTTATTATCCAAGTTCATCACTTTTAAATACCTAATTAACTATTCATACATGATTAATACATGATTTATAAAACATAAATAAGCATTACAGTATGTGTGCCCTTATTATGAAGTTGCAACTGATGTGTACAATGCTTAACAAAGGGTTAACAAGTGGTTCCTAAACATAAATGAAAAGTGTTACATTGGCGTTGTTCAGTTGTCGTATTGCCTTTTTGAGTCCATCTCTCTCAAATATTGATTCTATTTGGGCGGCTCGCCCAGGTCAATTAAAAGCCGCCAAAGTAAATTTCCCTTTTATTGTTATTTCCAGTGCTCTTATGCACTAAGCTGTCTCTCAAACCTGGTATTTCTGCTCAGCCAAAACATACATGCACACCAAACTATTTCAATAGATTGAAGAGAGGAATAAAGAACATTTTGCACACAGCCCCACCCCCAGGTATCCTTCCATACTGCTGAGCTTAAGCTTAAGTATACTTAAAATATACTCCAAGTGTATTCAGTCACGTACAAGCCTAAGTATACTATTCTTAGTACCTTTTTGCAAAAGTATTCAAGTCTATAGTACTAAAGTATAACTTTAAGTAGTATTCTCAAGTGTACCTTTTGCAAGTACAACAAAAGTAAAATAAAAGTATACTTGCTCATTTTTTGTTTAAAATAAGCATACTAAAAGAGCACTGAGAACTAGGTATCAGAGCTAGATATCACAAGCTGAGCAGGTTGAAAGCCACTGTGACAGCGTATAGTGTAGCACTATATTTTTACTACCACTTTTTGTATTTGCAGCAAGCACTTACAGTATATGTAGTCTTATCTTAGGTAAATATTAGTATTGACGATGAAGATAATGACTTTGTGGATTCATAGGGTTGTATCTGAACTTTTACATCCAATCAACTTTCATAAAAGTACGACAGACCAAACTTTCTAACACACAGAAATAACATATTTCATAGCTGACATTTACTGGTATTCCCCTTTAAGTCACGCTACTGCACTTGCCTTAGATTAGATCGTATTCAAAAACCTAGAACAACCGATTAAATCTTTAAAGACTCATTTGATATTCTCTCCCTCATTTCACGCTGTTGTGCGGTGATGAACTTTTCCCAGGTGAAATAATCTGTCTTGATTAAAACTGCAGTGCTGTGGCGAGCGGGAACAGCACGGATCGCTCACACACTGACTTGCTGCACCACTTCACTCTGATGAACGAGATGGAGTCTGAAAGGCAATATTGGATTCAAAATCAAATTTTTTAAACTGCCAGACTCTCCATATGCCTGACTAATATCATTGAACCAATTAAAATGCACATCTGTTTCATTAACAGACCTCATACCCATCCATCTTATCTGTCAATCTTATATACACGCACCTCATCAGATGGCTCCACGCATGTCTGCCCATGGGGACTGATTGAGCCAATTTCACTTCATTTCACTGGAACGGAAAACTTCATGCTTTGGATTGCTAAATTGATATTGAACTTTATTAAATTATAAAGTCACATTTCAAGTCCAAAGTTGACTTTATGGGTGAAATGTGAAATGATATGGGGTCGCAAAGATAATAACGTACACACCGACCACCGAAGAATGAACGAGTGTTTAATTTCCTCGTCATGCTGCTTAAATGAAGTCTGAAGAGCAATATTGATTTACAAATTGAAATATTAGAAGTGAGATTATATGATGCGACTATAAAATACCAAAACAGTGTGTGCCAACATTAGACAGACGCAGAGTAAATGTGTATTCATAGTCAAGCATTGTTTTCTTTCTGCGTTCCCCTTGAGAATACCCATAAGTGGCATTTGAATATAAGCACCGATGCTACCATACAGTAGGTTCTCCCCCCTGCAAGCCTTTCAGTCACAAAAGCCCTTTATGTGTCTTTCAGCGTTTGATATAAATTGGATTTTGTCGGTCCAGAGGTTTACATGAATAACAGGTAAAGAAACCATTTTTTAAGCCGGCTGACTGTGATGTGAGGAGATTGTCTGCTGTTGACTCTGTCAGCTGGCCGGCGTGTTTTAACTTCACAAACAGACGGGATTTAGGTGTTTATTTTAATATTACCTTATTTAATCTAACTTTATTTAATCAGGCGTGTTAACGAAGAACACATTTGTACTAAGTTAACATACCATAATTATCAAAAACTTTTTGTTATGAAAACATATTTAAAATAGTTTCTGTTGACTTATATAGTGGCAAGACTTTTAAAAATTTGCGATCCCATAAACCAACACTCAGAGTTGTCTTTTTGTCATTTCCGGCTCTGTTGACTTCCGCTTGATTTGAAAGCGGACCCATTTTACATCAAAAAAATATAGTTATTTGATCTAATAACATCATTTTAAAAGTATTGTTCCCTATCATGTAATATGCCATTTAAAGCTCTGAATGCGAGGATCAATAATCAATGAAAAACAAACAAATATATCTATTTCCCACAATGTGTCTGTTTTTCCATGTTGCGTCACAAATGTGAAAAAGTCATCTTCAAGGAATCCGAGACACTGTCCGACTCCGACTTACCCTGATTGATTACCTTCAGTCCGTCAGTCATCTTACGGTTGACATTTTTGGTCCGTGACATTCTTAGAGGTCACAGTAAGCTGAGAGAGGCAATGTGGTTTCAGTAAGAATGGGCCAAAAATAAAAGATTAAATAGGCGAGGGAATGGAGAAAGGGTATGTAATCAATCCTCTATTCAAAATTAATTGAAATTCAGTAGACATCAGTTTGTGATTTTTACAATCATTTTTAAGACCTAATGAAGATGCCACATATGGAGGCTGCCTGAATCCTGAGGTTAGCGATGGAAGACTGCCACCATGCCATTTTCAAATGTTTTAAACCCAGTGGCTGAGAAAACACAGTAGGTGGTAAAGGAGTGGCATTGAGTGCAATGAGAATGCAGTGGCCCTTTTCCTCTCTTGCAATTTTGCGAGCAGCAGAAAAGCGCTGGCATATTTTTAACAACCTACAGTATGTCACTGTTGTACTTTTGTTTCTTAAGCTGCCATGTATTGAGGTTCACAATTCTTTGCAATAATATTTTAGCTGACTGTAAGCAAAAGTTGACTTTTAAGGGAGCAACATTGTTCTATCTTGCTGTTGGTTCACAGCCAAACCCAAGGAACCATGTAATAACTTTGGGGTGCTGCTTTTGAGTTCAATGGCAAGAATCACTTAAACAGATAAAGTAAAATAAAAACACCCTAGCTACCCAAAGTCATTTTCTCCCAACAAAAGGGTGTCTCTAGTGTATTGATCAGTATTTGCGAGGGCGCCCGTGCATCCATTAATACAGCCTCTGTGCACTTTACTCATCATTATTGTCATCATTAGAGAAATGCCATCGATTGGGTCAGATGAAAGGAATTTGCACAGAAATGCAGAGCCAGTGTCGTCTCTGAGAATCAAAGGCCAAGGACTCATAACTCCCCTTGCTATCAATTATGGAGGAGATACAAAGTGTCCAACCAGATGCTGGTGCATGCATTCAGCTATAATCTGTTTGATACAGTGGCACCACATGCACTCAATTTGGATTATATATTGGATACAGCAAGTCTTTGATGTTGAACGTAAGCAATATCTAAATGAATAGTCATCTTGTTCTTTCTGCATGTTATTACCACAGCTGGAGAAAAAAGCTTACATTACAGACCTTACACTGTTTCTTCAATATTGCAGACGTCGCACAGATTGCACCATCATCTGAATTATTACAAGTGAGGCTGATGAAATTTCTAACTAATTTTAAATAATATCAGATATCAGATATTAGGAGGCATTACTGACTAGACTAACTGGCCAAAGTGAACCAAACTCGTCTGTGTGTCTGACTTTTTACTACATATTTCACATTTCATATGATTCTCACAGTATATCTATGTTATGGTAAGACTTCACTTTAGAATGGCTTTATTCCAGTGTATTGTAAATACACAATACTAATCTGTATGTACTTGACAAAGCTCACATGGTACATTATGTACTAACAACATGGGTGTTACATTAAGGGAATTCAGAAAACATGCAGTTTCTATTTTGCATATCCTCTACACTACTGACGCAGTGCTGGATCACACCATTTAAATAAACAGCATCAAATGAATGAAATGTTCTGTTCTGAATACAAAGCAGGATAGAGTAACTAATTGGGAGAGAGCGTCCCCTGAGTGCATTGCTTAAATGTCATAAAATGTCTTTCCTTCAGGAGTGTTATTGTGCTTGTTAAATGTGCAGAAACACTGTGCCCCACAGACACGTGGGAAAGTGCACATATTAAATAGCAAAAACATCCGTTCTTACTAAACAAACTGAGTGGCACAGACACACATACAAACCTTGTTCAGTCAGCTTTGCATGTTTTTTTCTGTTTCCTGGAATGTCAAGGGATTAATAAAACATATTTGACATTTAAATGCCATACATGACAATTACTAACAAGTAGACAAAGCCTGTGCTTTATAAAAGTGGATAGTATTCAATTATTAAATTCAGCATTTCTCAGAAATCTAAATTTGTTCTCTGGGTGTGAACTGAGCTCCAGTTTCCCAGTGTCCAGTAGGATGAGTGAGTCTGACGCTGCATTGAGCCAACCTTGGGCTAAGGGCAAGACCCTCTTTGAGAAACCCATTATGGTGCAGTCCATTGGTATCCGTTTCTCCACACTGGGACCAGTGCTGGTGTCTACTCTCATTTTATCATTGACATCTTCTCTGGAAGGTAATCCAAGAATATTGAATCAGGAACATGTCATTCGACTCTTATTTCTGTTGAACAATCAGAGAAAAGCTTAAGTGGGCTTCTGAGTAAAAGTTCCCGGATTCTTATTTGATCTCATTTTGACTGGAAAGAAGAAATGATCGCCGTTGCATCATCATGGCTGTTTCCATTCATAAAAGATCGATATGATGTGGGGTTTTTTTTCATCTTTGATTGTGGAACTATGATATTTAATCATGTCAGAGTATCTTTGAGACAGATGTACTGTATAATAAACCACTGGTTAATAATGTCATTCAAGAAATTTAATAAGAACCTATTGTGTATTGGACTTGGGTTAGGATTAGGGCAATTTCATGTGGTAATGTGCATTTGTAGTGCACATTATAAACATGCAACTAGTACATCATTAGGACAATATGGCCAAAATGTAGATGAACAAAAAACAGACATTGATGTGAAAACGTCAGAGGAGCATCCACATGCGGTGTTAACGCCACAGCGTCAATAAATCAAAGTAAAGTTTAGGAACAGAGTGCAAACATTTTCTTGCCCGGCCTAAGCGCTTAGCGGACAGTTACAAAGTGGGCAGTGTGTTTTTAATCGCGTCGCGCCGCACTCCTCCCTTCAGAGGCGGGGGACAAGCTTGTCGATCCGTTCCAGTGAACATCAGGGGAGAACACCTTGAAGCCCAGAGCCACTATCTGCCATGGTGCAGTGGTGGTAATGATTAAGTATCAGTCCAGCGCGCTCCTCTCATTTCCAAACTATCAGTTTCACCTTCTCCACTACATCACATTTGTGGACCAGAAGGTAATGATCCACTTGGGTGACTGCCAAGTCATTTTCTTCCCTCCTCCACTGCTCGTGCTCTCTCACTCACTATTTCACTCTCTGTCTACTTCTGTCTCTCACTCTCTCTCTTTGCCTCCTCACCCTCGGTATCTCAGCTTTGGTATTCGTTTCTCAAGGTTGCCTGTGGAGATAAAATGGCCGTGGCCACCGGGTGATGAAGTCAGCCCTGTGAACCATCTTTTTTACAGACTTCTTTATGGCTGTCACAGAGCATCCGAAAGGGCCAGAAAGGTGGAAAGGTGGAAAGGTGGAAAGGTTGAAAGGTTGCGCACGCAGCGATTATTGGCTGTGCACTTTACCCTGCTGTTTAACTTTGGATATCAATCAATCCTATCTAGAATCTAGAAACAAATCTGTGGAACAACATGCGTTAGCTGAGGTATTGTACTGACTAGGTTTATAGTATTATACTACAGTAAATCAAAGGATTGAATAGAAGCAGACAATAAACATATTCTACCCTGCTTACCTCTCTGTTGCTGCCCCCCACACGATGAAACCGGGGGTGGGGTGGGGTGGGGTGGGGGAGCTATTGATCGCTGTGTCAGTCTGTCCGTCCGTCTGTCAAACACGATATCAAACAGCGGTGATGTCTCAGACACCACTGGCCTGTTTTTGATGAAGCTTGGAGAGATGATGTATTTTGGCACTCTGTTCTGGCTTTTGAAAAATGATACTGATTGGCCTGATGGGGGAACTATCACAAGCCCAAGACATGCCTGCATCATTTGTGGGGGATGACATGTCTTCTTATTTAACTTGTCAGTTAAGTTACATTATAATGAAAATCCATTGCTGATCATACCGTAAACAGCCACAGATTTTCCGTTCCAATGTAGAAACACTGAACTGCCTCAGCAAAAGTTCAAGCACCTCTCTGGCGATAAGAGACCTACCCCGGGCTTCACACGGGGTCAGAAGAGCTGGATGATTCCCATGCATCGTCTCCACAGAAGCACACAAAGCCCCCCGTGATGAGGTCTGGAATCCCGAGTGGAGCTCACACGTTATGTGGTGTGAATTCAAAGATGATCCGAAGAGTACTGATATGGGGAAAACCTGCACTTCTGCAGAAACTCAATCTGTGCCATGAGATGCACATACACAAGATGAGATCGCTCACAATGGATGGCGAGGGCTATAATCTCCCAGAGCAGTCACTGACCACATGTATTATCTTGCTGACTTAGTACACAAGTTAACTTGTGAGCCTGAAAAATCTATACGGTATATACAGTGCGGGTGCGGGGGCAGTCATTTTGTCCATTATTAGAGTGTAGATCAAAAAGGAAGGGCAAATTCCCTCAATAGATTAAAGGAGTTGAGAGGATTACATTTCCCAGCCAGGACGACGTCCCTACCCAGCGCAATTACCCCTTCAGAAGTTGGCCCATGCATTTCAATTAAAAACGACAAGACGGTTTCGTAACCAAGGTGAAAATATGCTTTTAAAAGATAGGTGCCAAGGTACAGGGATTGAATACATTTCACGTTGTTGCAGATAAGCTCACCACATCCCTCTTGGCTTGTCTTGTTTATCTTCTCAGCGCTGATAATCCTCTTAATATGATAATATATGAAACACCTTGCCAGGACGTCTTTAAGTCCTCTGCCCCATGTTACTGGGTCTGAGCCTCATGTTTCATTTACATACAATTCAGAGGGAGATTTGAAATAGGATTTTGGGGATTTCCTTTAATGGGTGTCAGCTGGTTGACATTGAATGACAGTAGCGTCACTTTTCTCATGGTTATATTACACGACAGCCCGTCGACGCCCTAGCTATTCTCTTTATCATGAATCGTAGCCATCTAGGGCCGAAAACATAAAAGAACTCAGGAGAATCATAAACAGGGTTGATAATGAGACTGAGATAATTATCTTGGAGCTACAGCACATTATGTATCTGTTTCGCCATTTAAGACCCATTAACGTCCAAACATTATTGTAGTAATTGTTCAGTCAAATCATCTAATTACACACTTCTAATACCAAATTCCATTTCTTGTCTTTTTAGGCTGCACAGACCGCCGAATGGGGCAGAACACCAGACTATTCACTCAGGAACAAAGAAGTATTGATGTGTCACGGTTGAGGTCGCTGCAGTTTCCACCTGTGAAATGCAAATGTGACCGGGGCAGGGTCCAACATGGGCAGCATGCAAATGAGTTTATCGAATGGCCGCTGGGTACACAACGCTTCTGACCTGCTGGCACTGCATCCGCAATGTTTCCAGACCGTTTCCCTCGCTGGGCTCGCGGGCTCAGGGTCCCTTCAGCAGCGTGTAGGAGGGGGAGTTCAGAGAGAAGACCTTGAAGTCGCCTATTGTGCACAGCTGCGTGTTCGGCAGGAGGCGATTGAACAGTGGAATCTCATTCTCGTTTGACCCTTTCACATTCAAGGTCGTATTTAAGTTTCACTCCTGGTCTTGTTTTTTGTGTATTGCTTAATTTAGCATGGAGCTTTTTTGTTCTTCTTTCTTAAAGGTGCATTGAGTAAGATTTTTACTAGCACAGAATTACCATAATATATCTGTGGGTGGTTATTTAAGGTAAAGATGTTTCTCAGAGTAGGACCGAGCTGCAGATAAAGGTCTCTGGGAAGATGCCCTAAAGAAGGCACCGGAGCACACGGATGGTTTCAATATTATTTATTCGGCGCAAGGACTAACTAGCCTCCCTATCCCATGAAGATTTGCAAGAAAACTAAGAAAA
>OMLI01091442.1:0-34314 GCA_900302605.1 Rondeletia loricata
AAATGTCAAATTTTTTAATGTCCTCTGGACATTCACTCTTCAATGCTTCAACCGTTGACTTTAAATTTTCAGACACGATGTAAAGTGGTACACGAATGAACCCTATTGAATTTCAGACGGAATTTGTAAAAAATATATAATATTGTTATATATATTATAATCTGTAGCAGGGCCTAGGCATTACACCTGTGGCGGGGGATACAAATGGCGTCGCGGGCGACGAGGAATGTCTAGTTGGATGACAGCATGACTTGACTTCGACAAAATATGTACAGGTGTCTTTATCTAGCTGTTTCTTGCTCAGCTACCTTGTTACAGTATCTGACCACTACAGGGACAATTACGCAAATTAATTGCTTGACTGCGATCTTCCCATTCCTGAGTGAGCAAAACTATAATCCACTTAATCTCTTTTAAACACTGTCGATTTAAGACAATCCACAGAAGGCTTAAAGTCTGATTAGTATGTTAACATGTTTCATTCAACAACCTGCTGACTAATAATTCCTTAAGAGTGAGCTAGGGCACTGAAAGGCTGAAGAGCCTTGCTGTATCATTTCTGAGCCTTAATCAGGTGCTCTTAGTTCTAATAAGGATAGTTGGAGTGAGTGACTCATTCTTTCTATGACTTTGTGAATCTGTGAGTCTGTGACTTTGTGAGTCTGAGTGTTTAATGCTCTCTTCTGGCAGGCCATGGATCTCGGGGTACCTGTGGTGGCCAGGGACATTCCAGGGAATGCAGCCGTGGTGCAGCATGAGGTCACCGGCCTGCTGTACTCATCTCCTCAGGTATATAGTGACAAACATTGACCAGGTCACCACATGCTTTAAGCCCTGTTAAGCTTTAACACAGACTATGTTAATAGACTAGAGAGAAGATATACACTGTAGCCAGCTCATCGCTCCTCATCGCTCCTCACTCGTCTCACCTCAACTGACCTAGAAAGTACTGCTAATAAAATGTTTTAGGAAGAGTTATCGGACCACTGATATGTGTCAGGACTACTTCAGATGTGTGTGTCCCCTCCTCGGCATAGATTTCTCTTGTTGAGTCTTACAATGTGGCACCTTTTTAAACTAGGAAAACTCCAACTTTACACTTTTTTATGAAACTTTGTACTTTAAATTCTTATCATTAGTCCAATCTAAGCAGATAAAATAGAACAAAAGGAACTGATGTTTCTTCGGGGGATTAGATTAGAATCAGAAAGCGCAGCCTTCAGGGACAGACTAAAGGTATTCGCTGAACCACATAGTGATGCAACACATAGCAGAAAGCAGGCAAGTGCAAAATGGAGAGCTCCCATGAGAACTCTTGAACCGGATGTTTAACAAGGTTTGAAGTGAAAAGAGAATACCATAGGTGAAGGCCAGTTGGCAGAGGGCTATAGCATGGTGGGATGAAGACGCCGTGCTCTAGCGTGATGTTGCTGTCATGGCAGGAGATAAGTCTGCTCCAGGGGAGGTCACGTGTGATCAGCTGAGCTTTAGAGAAATCCTCGCCAGGAGGAACCTCTCACAGATGGCTGCAGCAACTAGGGTCGGATAAACCATGACCTCAGCCTGAAAGTATTGATGGGCATCAAATGCAAGTCTCTCAGCCAGAGCTTCTTTCCAGAGGATCACACACACACACACACACACACTCTTTTGCATGCTCTGCAATCCTTTCCTTGAATTGACAATGCTTCCAGCTCCTCAAGCCCTCAAAATAATTACATGAGGGGAGTGTTACGTGTTAAGAAATGTGTAAAAGGAAACAAACACTGAAGTACTTGAAGTGCTTTAAAGAGAAAATGGCATTTCCAGTCTGGCTTTACAATATGCTGTGAGAGTGAATTGATTATAAGCATGCTGCTCATAAGTTTAACGTTAATCCTGTTGGTGTGGATTCATAGCTCTCATATGGCCATACAGTGGAGACATGTCCAACCAAGAGCCTCTCCAAAGATGATCACATCACTGGAGTGAAGTGGCCAAAACTCTGTGTGCCCACTGGCTCTCTTGTGTAGTAGAAGTTGGCTGCCATGCTGCAGAATACACTCTAAGGCTCTTTCACTTGGTTCTGTTGGAGCCTCCTCTCAGCCTGCTGGGCCTGCAAATGAGCCACCAGAATTCAAAAGGCCTTGTGGGCCGGTCACATCTCAATCAGCACACAGGGATGGCATCATCACTCATTTTTTAATTGCTTCGTATTTCTCCTCATCTTCCCCATGTCCCCATGACAGCTGGTGTGGCAGCGTTGTTTAATAATATCAGTCACTTTGTTTGTGTCCTCCCTTCATAAGCAAATGAGAGGTGGCAGCAATCAGGATAGACTGAAAAGGGCTATTGGACAGGCATCTTTGGAACTGGAGTCACAAATGTCTCCATCCATTAGCAATGTACAGACACATTTTAAAGAGTATTAACTAATCAGTGTACTGTCTTTTATTTGAGTTCTGTGCTTACGCCTTAGAATATTTTTCATACGCTTTAAAATATATACATTCAAGCAAGTTTAATGGCAAGCTTCATTTTGCAGTATATGAAACTCACTTCACTTTTGTCCATGCCAGGAATTTGTGCACCAATCTCAAAGGCTGTTGTCAGATCGTGAGCTGAGGGAGAGAGTGGTGAGGAATGGAAAACTCTATGTGGAGGAGCACCACAGCCTGAAACAAGAGAAAGAGACCTACCAGAGGCTAGTGGAGACTCTATACTGAGCATAGAGTAACGCCACTCAACCCCACTCTGTATACTATCTCAGGAACTTTAGGGGCTGAGAATAGGGCATTGCACCCGTTTACCTAGCATGGGTATAAATATCACTGGTGTCTTTCAAAATATCAGGCTGTAAACCATGTCTGTGCAGAACAATCCACAACACAGTCTGAACTGCCAGATTTAAATTATGCTGCAGAACACTTTAAACCAAAGAGCTAGAGGTGATTTAGGGTGCGATCAAATTTGTGTTGTGCTGTTGCTGTGATGTTTATATATTTTATGTATTTAAAATTCTGGAAGACATCTTATACTGTTATTTATGTTTCAGCGTAAATCTAAGAAAAATCGTTTTTTGCTGTTTCTTTATTTTGATCAATAAAAGGGGTGAATGACAATCAAATGTTTTTATGTCTATGATGTTTGTATTTCAAAATGATCATGTATTGAAGAATTCATCAGTACTGAGACAACTATGGTTGTTTGTCATACTTTACAAAGTTCTGAATGTGCCATTATCTCTTTCTCTCCCCAAAAATGCAATGCAGGTTCAGATAATCCAGTCTTGCTAAAAAAAATTTTACCATTCAATATGTCTTTCCTTTACTTCCTTCAATCTCTATATCTACCACATTAATTTTTCATAAAGTGCAACAGTTGAGTCACACAAGCAAAACAATTTTGTTTAAAGGGTAGGGGGTCACGAAAGGTGGATGTAATTTGTTGTCACAAAGGTTGATTTTTGCAACACACCAGGGCATAGAAAAAGGTGAAAGTGTGTTGTGGTCTTAAACGTTTGCACCATGCTACATTTTGTGTTACTGAATAGCTCATTCATGTCGAGCTATTCTAGAATTGGTAAGAATTACAGACTAGTGCCAATGATATTACCAGAAACATCATGCTGCATTTGCTTTTGTTTTTTCTATATTCTATAAATATATTTGAGCATAGCTTTTTTTTAGATGCCATTTTTATATGTCTATAGACTGGGAGATAAAATGAGATGTTAATGTTTAGGATTTGGACAGTTTAAATAAATAAATAAAAGTATGAACTGCTACTTGATTTGTCAGTCAGGGCTTGTGCACAGCACCAGAATATCTTGTTTAGAAGCTGCAGGAAACACATTTCCTTGTGAGGAATATTGTAATCTCTTACACATTGGAAATTGCAGTAGTCAGTGTTGCGATTTCAATATTATTCAATTAATTTTGAAACCCCTTTACAAACTACTAGTTTACTCATATGCCTCCTCTAAAAACTGTGAGGTTACATGTATCTTTTAGAAAATCAAATGCAAGGCAATATTCAAGATCATATATTGTTTTTAATGAAAAAAATCAACAACAAAAATCTGATCAACTAGAATTTACAAAGAAAGAAGACTTAAATATTGCATATTTGCATATTTGCTTTTTAAGTGTGTCTTTGTATACTGAATTACCAGCATGTGAGTGCAAAAATTTGGAGTACCTTTTCCACATGCAGCATAAACATTTGGTGGCTTTAAGCATTGTGTAAAGAAGAGAATCCACCTGGCCAACCATCTGAAACATCTCTACACACACCCACTCTCCAATATTAACAATAATATACATGTACCCATCACAGATTTCTTTTACAACAGGTTGGACTAAACAAAGGCATTGAGGTGATCAAAGCCACATCCACATGAGAGGTCTGATCGAGTTCTGTATTATTATAACTGGTCCTCAGGCTCTGTGATGGACACTTGTGGTTCCTCCTCACAACAGTCCTCCTTCCCAACCCAGTGGATGCCATAGCCATTCTCACTGGGGGAGAGATGTGAGTGCTGGCGTTCCAGTGTGGAGAAGGTGGTGAACTGGACCCTCTTTCTCTTGCTGGTGGGTGAGTGGAGGGACTCAGTGTGCATGGGTTTGCTCCTAAGGGAGCCCACGCAGCCAAGGGGAGAGTCTGTGACAGAGGCCAGGCAACTGGGCCTTCTGGACAGAGAGGCAGTCTTATCTGGCCCAATGTCTATCACCGTGGTGGCAGTCAGTTTGTCCTGCTGGAGAGGACTGCCTGGTACACTCATCACCAGCTCAGCATCTGTGCCTAGCCACACCCAGTCATGCCTATGCCCCGTTGGCTCCTGGCCAAGAGAGGGAGGCTTCTTGTGCCTGAACGTCACCACATATGAGATACAGTTAACCAGAAACACCAGGATGGCTAGGCAGAAGACTCCCAACAGGGCGTACATGCCAATCTCCAAGTCTGTGAGAGGCCTGTTTGCCAGCATTTCCTCACCACCAATGTCTATCTCCACTGGCACCTGCCCAGGCACCTCCACCTTGGTGGAGAAGTTGTTGTAGTTTACCAGGTTCCCTGGGGCCTTCACAGTGCTGCTAAAGCCAAAACTGCCCATATCCTCCACTATCATGTTGTCTGAGCCATATGCCCTGCTGCTGTCACTGGGGCTGCTCATCATACTGATGTTCACCGCGCTGGTAGGGCTGCTGGGGTTTCCTGAATTGCTGGTCTTACCTACTCCTCCCAGGCTTCCGCTGGTTATGATGGTGCGCTCTATAGATTTGATGGTGGTTGTGACCTTCTGCATGGCACTCTCCTCTCTCTCTGAGTCTGAGCTGCTGGGTGGGGGATCCCTGGAAGGCTGCCGCTGCTTCTTCTCACTGTCCACCTTTTCCCCATAGTTCCCATAATCACTGCTGCTGTCCTTATTACCTCCACTGCTGCCCCCTCCTCCTCCTCCATCACTGCTGACATTGCTGCCAACAGTGCTGCTGTCGATGCTGCTGGTATTGCTGTATGGGCGCCGGCTGTTTACCTGAAACTTGACCTTGAGGCTGCCATTGCCCATGGCCACAGTGCTTTTGCGTTTGGACTTCTGGCAGGTCTCACAGATGGACATCTCTATTCTGACTAGGACTCCCTCTCCCTCACCCTCTGCCACCACAACTGGAGGCGAGCCCTGCACTGACACCACCCCCTCATCTAGAGATGTCACCGTCACACGGTAGTAGGCGGGATCATAAATGTCGAGAGGCGTCTGGGAACCATCACTGAACTGCACCCAAGCACTGACCAAAGCTTCCTGAAGGAACAGAAAATAGCAGTGTTCAGAGAAAGGTGTTTCTTTCCATGTTTTGGGGATTTGTAATTGTGCTTTTAATCTACAGTTCATCTTTGTGACTTGTTGAAACAGTAATGTTACACATTAAATAGATTGAGAATGATACCTGTTTGGGACTCTGCAGAACTTCCTGTGTGGTTGTGGTAGCCAGGATGGCCCTGTTGCTCCCTGGACTGAGCTGCAGGGACATGGAGAGGCCCGTGACCAGCTGGACCCCCAACTCTGTGATGGTCACTTTGTCATCCACTACCTTGATAGTCTTCTTAGCCAATATTGTGTCAGAAAGTGGAGAAAACACCTATCACAGAACACCATAGAAACAGCGTTAGATACATTAGCTAGGGCATGTCATATCTCTTCCAGGTTAATGGAGCCCAAAGGGCCTCAAGCGCTGTTCTCCATGTCCATGTGGTGAATGCCAACGCTGCCTCTGGCACACCAAGACCAAGACCAAAAGAGTGATTCACGGCTGTAGATCAGTAGGTTGAGCAGTCGGCCTATGATCGAAGGATTGGCGGTTCGATTCCCGCTCCTGCTGAGTTTACATACCGATGTGTCCTTGGGCAAGACACTTAACCCCTTACCCACCTTGCCTCGTGTGAATGTGTGTGAATGATCTTGGTGGTGGTTGGAGGGGCCGTTGGCGCAGATTGGCAGCCACGCCTCCGTCAGTCTGCCCCAGGGCAGCTGTAGCTACGGCTTACCACCACCGGTGTGAATGTGTATGAATGAATAATGGTTTCTGTAAGCGCTTTGAGCATCACACTGTGATGGAAAGGCGCTATATAAATCCAATCCATTATTATTATTATTATTATTATCATTATCAAACATGCAAATCAAAATATACAAGGCCACAATGCTGTGCCATACAAGGCTATTTATTGGGTTTGTTTGATCTGCGTATCACTCTTATTTTGAAATTTGGTTTGGCTACATGAACGCAGAGGACGACGCTTGCGCACTAGGGCAAATTGTGGACTTGGACATGGAGTGTTCTATTTCTGAGATGTCTAAAGTTGATTTTAACAACAAAATCTAACTTTTGAGTGTCCATTTAGTGTCACATACAGTATATCTGTTCCGTATATACTCAAGGAGGATGCCATCACATCAGATCCAGTCTTCAACCACCCGTCAATATTTCTCCAAGGTTTTGAATTGGTCACGTTCAGACTCAAGATGCAAGTAAATGACAGCAACATCTTGAGGCCGTTGGGGCTAAGGTTAATGTAGACCGTTGTCCAGTCTTCTTACCTGGATGGAGGTGGTCCCAAGGTCTCGTCCTGACAAAACCCTTCCTGCCTGCAGCCTGGCCACACGGGGGTCCTCCACCTTCAGGAAGTAGCGCACTAGCCTCGTGACATCCACCTGCCAATCAGAGCCCAGGAAGTAAGCCTTAGGATCCCGAGGGTCCGCCTGCTCGGCTGTGAAGTGTGTGAGCACCCGCACCAGGGCATGCTGAAACTGCAGCATGCAGCCCTTCCCCTTCCTGTCCTCCTCGCTGTTCCAACCACGCCTGGGACGTGAACACAAAAACACACATACAGGTCACACCTGTCACACAGCACACACTTTGACCTGCTACACTTCAATCACTGAACGCTGTCTCTTTGCTTGATCTTTATTTGGATCACATTTGGTTATTGTAATACATTATATAATGGTATTACAACTCTAAAGCCTTCCAGAGATATGATTTGGATAGAAAATTGTTTATTCCCTGTATGTGCTAAGGGGCGCTAATACAAATCTCATCGGGAATCCAAATACAAGTTTCTATGTTAAACAAATGGATTGTTTGTGTGTCCTACCTCTTGGAAGTTAGTATGGGCACCCTCCACCCTTTGATCTGGCTCAGCTCTGTGTCTGACACCTCGATCTGAAGGGGGAGTTGAGGGATCCACACGTTGAGCTCCAGCTGAGCACTCAGGTAGCTGTAAGTGAAGTTCACCATCATCTTCACTTTGCCCTTCATCTCCTTGCCGTTCACAAAAACATAGTCGCACCTGTCTGACACCTGGATGGGAGGAGAAAAACAGAAAAGAACAACAGTCCATCAGAACATGGATATCCTGTCGTCATGATTTCCCAGATAATACCTAACTTAATCTTTCTGTAAGTACGCTTGTGTAAACAATCTATATCAAACTCAAAATGAGATTGTTGTCAATGAAAGAGATGTTAGTCATCTAACCAATGACACGAACTAATCAAATATTCTCATAAAAGTCAAAAATTTTAACAAATAGGCCATCCTTAGAACAACAAATTGCCTTGCAGCAGTTTTGCACTGCACGTGTTACTATAGTAATGTCAGCTGGCTGTAATAAACTGCTGTGATGATAACCAGTCCGAAGCTTTAGGAAGAGGCAGCATTGCAATTTTATGTTAATCGAAACATCATGCGGCGCAATATTGAACATCAATCCTTCATAACCAAGTGCATTCATTACACCATAATTTCAAAAGTGACCTTGGCGAGTCTCAGTGACTGCTGAAAGATCTCATGGACTTTCTGAGACCCTGGAAGACATGAGCCCAGAGGTTTTCCTTGGTCCTATCAAAAGCCACTGCTTTAATAAATTGGATAATTTACACAGCATTGAAATTCAGTCTCCAATCCCTGAAAGTGCACGGGGGAGTGGAGATAAATAACTGACTTTGACAGACAGCCCAAGGAGGAATGCAAATAGCAAATAGATTCCCACTCTCATTCCCATCTCCCAGCAGTTAGCTAGAGGATGTGCTGCCTTAGTAACATGCTATTTGTGTCATCCTAGCATTTGAGAGTCAGTCATCCTACACTCATGACTAGAGCTTAAGCTTTTGGATGACCACATCACTGTGTGTCATCGATGCTGCTAACTGCGATGTCCTGGCCTCTTCTCTGTGAATCCTATCCTTGATTTACATCCAAACAGCAGATTTGAAATATGTAGCATTGAAGCCCATGCAGAAACGGTTGTTATGCAGAGGAAAATTGCCTATGCAAGCATGGAATAATAGACAAAGACTCATCTATTTCCAGTGAAGTCATCTAGAGTTCTCATATCTGAGACCCTCTGCTCATCTCCACTTGGTTCAGAGAACCTTCTTCCAAGATCTCTACGCAGCTTACATAGAGCCATAATCAAATAGCAGTCTGAGAAGAGTCACTTCAAGAGACATGGCATTTTGATGTGCCATCCAATCTCAGTCTGTGGCCTGGGATATCCCTCAATGTTTTTATCTTTTATTTGAATTTAATCACTGTGTACAGTATTAAAGACAGGTAGAAATAAAAAGGTTTCTACGTAAACAAAAATTGGGCTACACTCACTAGTTTCCTAAGAAGGTGAAAACCAGTTCAATAAGAAAAGGAGCATAGAGTTTAGAAGATGCTGCCTATGCACATTTGAAAAGCCTTTTCCATAATTTATGCACATTTGAAAAGCCTTTCCGTCATTGCAGATTAAACTTTGTTTTGCTATGTTTTCTAACATAAGTTGGATTCCATTCCAGATAAATCCTTCCAGTCGATCACTAGCAGATTTGATACTCTTCAGTCACACCAGAAGAGAAAAGATATCCGAGTCAAGCTGTTGGACTAAGAAGATTAAAGGGAATATTTGTGACTTAAGCTGATATCTGGTCAGCAAACACACTAAGAGCTAAGCTTAGAACAGAAAACTACATTACAGGGTAAAAGGAATGACTTAGTCGATATTCTACCTCGACATAATCCTGCTTCTCTCACAACTGACACCCATCCTCACTTAACACATCTGCACTCATATGTGTTTGTGAATCTCTTGTGAACAGAATACTACATTTACTTATCACGTGAGATATCTGTTGTTTGCGAAACCTATTTTTGCACATATATTGAATAGCAACAAACGTGTCAAGAAGGCCCTGTCTTTATTCTTTGTTTACAACGCCACTCTAACCTTGAGTAAATACATTTGAACCCTCTGACCTCAGGGGCCTGACTTTTCAGCACCTTTCAGTAAACAAAGCCGGCTTTTGACAGTCAGCTGTTCTCAGGTTCACAGGATAAGAGGGAGAAGTGGCGGACTGCGGATTTCAAGGTCATTTCTGGTGAGCGATTTAGCTCAGCGGCTGTTCATTGTTGAGGAGGTTGATGAATGATGTCGTTTGGGCCAAACTCATAGTTTGTTTTACCATGTTGAAAAGAGACAGAGAGCAGAGGTGACTTTGGTACAACTTATTTGCCCGTAGCAGTCCTCCCCATCACACATAAAACCAACCTTTCCCCTCCGGAGCCTTGTGTTGCAGCCACTCCAAATTGCCCTCCTGTCCCTTTGCCTTAGGGCAGCCAGGACACAAACATCTAACATGCTCCCGTTTATTGCACATTCTGCCATTAGTAACCACTTACCACGTTCAAATGATTGGACGTTTTTTCACACCACAGTTCTGTGAACTACTGACTGTGACATCAAGGAAGTTTGCAGCGAAAGCGGTTAAGGTTAAATCAAAGATACTGTATAGGTGTTAAAAGGAGCTGTGTTTGAAAATTTAGGAAAGTTTAAGAGCATCGTGCTATCAGCTCTTCACTGTCCCCATTATGGAATCGATTTTAAGGTGCCATTAACACCACGGTACAGCCACTGCACTAAAAAATTATGAGATGTAAAAATATCATAAGGATATCTTTCCCTATTCTGTACGTAAAGGTCCGAGGACCTACACTAAATCCTACCTTGAGGACATCTTCATCAGTGGAGCTACAGTCTGTGTAGTCAGATACATCAGTGACTACTCCGTCTTCCTCCACAGCCACTATCCTCACAGGCATCACCACCTTCTTACCCGTCAGCACGGCTGTGTTCAGGATCTCTGTGTCCTGCAGAGAGGCAATGGAAATCTGCCATGGTCAATTTTTTATTTTAACCCTTTTTTTGGGGGGGTCAACCTAGATGCTGTGGCTGCTGCAGGATGGGCCAGCTCCAGGCCCCGCACCCACAGAGTGTCCCCGCGAGACGAGCACACAGCACACGAGGAGGTCAGGCAGGGCCATGCATCAGGGGCCAAGCTTTTTTTTCCTTTTCTTTTTTATTCCTTTAACTCGTTTGTTTTATTTTAATAGAAGTGAGTGCTTATTTGTACCTTATTGTGATTGGTGGGGTCTTTTAATGGCCGATTCCACCCTGGGCAGCTCCCAGACCCTCAGGAGGGAGCCTGCCCACTGCAGATCATCCTACTGCTTTTCATTGCTCTCTTGCTCCATTATTTTTTTAAGTTGATTTTGTTGCCGTTGTTGTAGTTGGTTAATTATAGGGTGTGGTTGTTTTTGTGTGTGTCCAGCCTCTGGTGCATCGGGGGTTAGTATTGTATCTGTGGGCCAAGTTTGTGGTATATGTACTGTAGGTGAGGTGTGTGTGTGTGTGTGTGTGTGTGTGTGTGTGTGTGTGTATTTGTGTGTGTGTGTGTGTGTGTGTGTGTGTGCTCGTGTGAAGAAAGAGTGAATATTTTGGTAACTCAGAATGAGAAAAAAACTAAAAAAGCTTATAGGGTGGGTGTGAGTGAGCTGGGTCATCCTCTGAGACACATTTAGTTTTATTTGTAATTTTGAAAAGGAGGGATAGTTTGTTAGTAATTTTCTTCCGTTAGTGTTGTACAGGTGCGCAGATAGTCGTCTAGGGTGTTCGGGGGGCGTTGTGAACAGGTGTTTGATTCCAAGAGACCCATTTTCAGAGTTATATGTGTTCTCCGGCTTATTTTATATTGGATAAGCTGCAATTAGTATTGTTTGTCATGGAAAATGAATTATTGCAGATTTGGGTCCAGAAGGCATCTGGTGTTATTGATAAATCTTTCCCATTTTTTGTTTGCGAGTGCTATTGTGGAGTCAGCATGATGGATTAGTTTGTAAAAAAAAAAATTTTACATTTAATTTTTAATTTTAAGAATTTCTTCTGTAATGGTGGAGGGATGGAGATTGTTTTGTTTTATATTGATTTATGATGTAATAACAGATTTGAGCTGTAGAAATATGCTGTATGCCGTACTTCTGGACCAGATCCTCAAAAGTAATGAAAGTGAAGTTTTGGATGATGTGCTGAAGTTGTGTGATGCCTTTGTGCTTCCAAGTGGTCACCACGCGGAAGAGAGAGAGCTAAGCTTGGATTTTCTGCTCGGGCGAGAGCGTGGTTAAATAACTAGAGCCATGAATAATACCTCCTCATATACAGCCTATTTCAAAAGTAGGTATACATTTTTATATACAGTACATTATTAATACTCACTGTATTTCTCCTGTTTCCAGGTACACTTATCAATTGAATGTTGAATTATTTTGTTACAATGACTAAATAAATTAAAAATGACTAAAATTATACAGCTTTGTTTTTCATTATTATTATTATTATTAATAAACGTTTTGCATTGAAACACATGGTATTCAATGATTAAGATGTTTACTTTTATCAGGTAGTGACAAAAACTCTCTCTCTCTCGCTCTCTCTCTCTCTCGCTCAGTGTGTTTATGTGTGTGTGCCTGGACAGCAGTGGAGCGCAGCCTAGTGTAATTCAGTGAGTGATCAGTTAAGTCAAAATGAAGGAGACACTGGGCTTGATGTCTCGGTGACTCAAAGGTATGAAACTTAACCAGATGGATACGTTCCCCTCCTCTGTAAAAACACACACTATTTTAAATAAAGCTGGAATAACTGAACATCATCATTGTTTTTAATTATCATTACAACTTATGGTATAGTAAAAGGTGACCTTTGGCTAGCAAGCTGAAACCTCTGACAGTCAGCCTTTGACCATTATAGAGGACTATTGAGCAGCAGCTGTAGCGGGAGTTCATACAGCAAGGCTAAGAGTGATCAGTCAGAGTTAATGTCCCCCCTGGCCAACCATCACATTCCCTCATGTTTGGCCTTCAGCCGGAGGTCAGCATCTAATCCACAAGAGAGATGAACCATGTCAAATTTCCATCACAAATCAGGATAGCATGTCCTCATAATTTCAAACATCCATTATAATGGAAATGCCACAGATAGCGCTGTAAAACATCAGTAACCTACTGCCCGATAGTATAACTTACTGTAAACTATAATGTTGCATCAATAATATGTGATCAAACAAATGCTTTAACAGTCACTTTCAGAGATGCACAAACAGTATATGATTATGTGAAAGGTTAAATGTGTCATTCTCCCAGACTGTGGTGTATTAAGAGGTCACTGGTCCAGATACCACAGAGAGCAGATTCGATATTGTAATGCAAAGTGCTGTAATAGCTTGTGAACAGAGCAGAACAAAACAGAAGAGAGACATCAGCTAGCTGACAGTCAGCGACACAAGGTCACTCTCTGCCCAAAATAGAACCCATTTACTAAATAATCTGAAGGCATATTCAGCCTTCTGTGTGCAAACCAGCCAGGGACAGATCACAACAAAGTGCATTTTCATGCACGAAAGCTCAAAGGATGCAATCCGAGTTCTGGCATTATTGGAAACAGTGTTGTCAGTAACACATGCAGATTTTTATAATAATTAGGCGTGACACCACTGTGTGCTGTTTGCTCACCATTACAAGAGGGGCCAGGCCAACGAAGTCTCTCTGAGTGGTATATATCCTCATGGCTCCTTCTGTCTTGGCTGCATCCTTGGAGCCAGGCGGTAGTTCCAGTTTCCATATGATCACCTGACTATCTAGAGGACTGCTCAGCTCCTCCACCTCAAAGTCCATCTGAAGCACCTCCAGGAGACTGCTTTCAAGCCTGGATGAGAGGCAGAGAACTGGGTCAATTGTGGGGATAAATAGGCATACAGCACATTCATGCATATAAATACAGATTTTCTGAAAGGTTTGTGGAAAATAATCACTTATTGCAGGCAGTGCTATAACCTTTTTTTTTAGTTTGTTGTTGACTATTTTGGGGGCCATCTAATTGTTTTAACACCTTTGTTGTGTCAATTAACAGCAGGAAAAAAATCATCTTTTCCAGCACTGTCACTGGTATATAATATGATTATTTCCCTATAGGGGTCTTCCAATTCTCTTTCCACACATTAAATGTAGAGATAATCATGGTTGAAAGGTATGACTTGCTGAGAATACCAAATAAGCGAGAGGCATTTGACCATGTGTGAGACAGGAGATTAGTGCGATGGACACAGTATCAGCCAGAGCCAGAGCCACACTTTAATAAGCCTTATAGTCAAATATATTGAGAGTCCAGTCAGAATCGGTATCAGAATCACTTTTAAAAATAAAAAATAGAGATGCAGGAATTTGCTGTGGTGACCTTGGTGCAGATTCATATTGACAACTTACAGAGTTTCACTGTACACACTGACAGTAGATCAATAGGACCTCATGTGGTGCAGAGACACAGCGCAATGTATACTATGAACAGTAGGCTATACATGTCACGCTTAATATATACATTCAACAATCCTCTTAATGTCCAATATCAGACTTTAGATCTGCACTAATCTCAGGGATCTATCCAAAGTGTTTCATGTGGAATAGCTGAGCACTAAACATGAGCTTAAGGGCTGTTCTAAGAAAGTGGAAAGTACCGTGAGTCACAAAGACTGAGACTAGATTGACGAGTTGAAGAGGGGAATGTGGTAAGATATCATTTCTACTACTGATTTCTTACTAAAGAAATGCCACTCTAGTGAGATGGTATGCAGCTGGCCCTGCAGATGGAAAGTGGAGAGATTTTGCTGAAGAGGAATGGGATCCCATTGCAACAAGACCCAATCCCCTTTATAGAACACTTTGCATCTCTAGGCATTTTCACACTACTGAACCAAATCCTCAAAAGAATAGAGCTGATCTGCACTGTGTTGGCCTCACCCAGTAGTTGCTGGGACTGTACATTGTGAACAGGAAAAAAAAGGTAGTCGGAGCACAGCGGCATCCTGCATGCACGACAAGTATAAGCCTTTGTAACTTATAATGGCCTCTCAGTGATGCTTGCCAGAACAGAGTGTCCTAGCTATGGATTCAATTTTCTCCCATGGCCCAACTGAGCATTCTGGGTTTTGTTTCTTGGCTGCATGTATCGTGAACTATAGCAAGGATATCTTGGAGGGACAAAAAGCATGCACAAACCCAAACGGACACGATCAACCCACTGCAGCTACATGTTCTGTAAATATCTATATTAGAGCTGTGCAGATATAGGTCACTCCTACTGCACGAGAATGACATATTGTTCCTGAAGGGGTGCATATGCTTCCTTTTTCCACATTAAAGCACAATTGTAGAAACGGCAAATCTTTCAAATGTATCATATTTTGTTAATCCTCCATTAAGTTCCAAACTCAGCAACGAAGCATGCAAAGTTCCTACTCTGCAGTGCCCCATTTTATGTAGCCTAGGGTGAGAGAGATTTAGTGTAATTGAATAATCTTAGCATATTGCAAATACAAGATATGCTTGATTCACATAAGCATGCCCATATCTATCCCTTAAGTATGCATTAACACAGATATCTGTAAGATGGGGGATGCTGCTATGCTATTTAAGCCCTCTGTCATTCTTGTGAGGCAAGCAGGGGAATGAGGCTCCAATAACCTGTTTATGGCCAGCACTCTCTGTAAGTGGCCGTATTTAGTCTGAAGATCCAAACCAAGAGGATCAAAAAGCTTTAATGTACAGATACAGCAAACACTCTTACTACTTACTAAGCTAGGAAGCTGAGAGACAAAAAGTCCATGAAATCCCCATGGTGTGACAGTAGACGGTCTCTGCAGGGGTTCTGTAAATTCCATGACATTTTAGAGCGGATTAGCCTAACTGACTCTGAGTGAAAAAATATGTTAACCCAAAAAATAATCCACGCCAAATGGTGAAAACAACTGAATGAGGTCAAACCAATAATGACGAGCACAGATAAGGTCAGTGTTCTGTCTGTTTGAAGCAAGTTACCGTAAATGTCTCTTTGCTTGTGTCCATTGTTGTATGACCTCTGAAGCCTCAATGCTAAACAAACCCAAATGTTTCTGCGAAATGTAAGTTTTAATTTCTCCCCACTGAGCAGCTCAATGAAATTGGGGGTTACGTGCCTTGCTCAAGGGCACCTCGGCAGCAGTTGTTGAGGGAGGGGTGATCGTTATTCATTCACTTTCCCCACCCACACTTTCCCAGTCTGTCCAGGGATTCAAACCAGTGACCATCCGGTAACAGGCCTGCTTCTTTAACCTTTAGGCTACTGTCGATGATGCGAAGCGAGAAGCAATCATGCAAGAAGCAGAAGGCTTGAAAGGACACGGAGCACAATCCCGTCTACTTTGTACAAAGGTGTCCTGTAATCTCACGGGGGATGGGCCTCGCTTGTGATTTAACACCTAACTAATCTCAACTCAATTAAATACAACTCGACTCAACTGAACTTGAAAGGACATTTCAGATAAGCTGCTAGTTGAGTTAGTGTTAGCCCCATTTAAAGAGGTTATGTTGTACCGTAATTTCTTCCAGATAAGTATTTCCTCGAAGCACAAGCACATTTTACACAGTAAACATTTTTGCAGATGTTTTGCATGTGATGTTAGGGTTAGATTTTAGAAAACGCTTATTATATTAGTCTGTATCAAACAGTTTCCGTATAGCTGGACTTGCAGTGCTTATTCTATGTTATAGGTGACATTGTTCCACAGCTGAACTCCATAGAAAAATCCCTTCAGAAATGTTGGAGTGCTATTTGTCCATCCAAACAATGGCAGGTAAGCCTATAAAGATATGATGAATTCCCCAGCCCTGACAATGCAGATACATATAGCACGCATTGGCATATACAGTAATGCGAAGAGACCAGACTTGCCTTTTTCCAGGTATGGGAGCCTTCCTCTGACAAATCACAGCGATGTCCCCATCCGCTCCCATATCCAGGGTGATGTCCCATAGTAAAGAGTTACTGGGTGTCGCTGTGCGAAAGGTCACACCTTTCTTTACCGTCGCTCTGGGAAAAGTCAAAAAAGAAAAGGTCAAGAATATGGTAAATGTAAAATGTCCTACATTAACAGCCAATGGATTTCACAGCAATGAATCATTAGTTTTCCATAGTTTAACTGGTACATACTGTGAATGATTAACAAACATATTTATAGCATTTTTCAGATTTGACTCCCTTTATGCCTTTTTGAATGTGCTTGTTATAGATAAATAGTTCAAATCCCCAATGTATATGGTAAATTCAAACATCCATGTGGAAAATCCAATGATCTCATACAGTATGTATTTTATCTATTCATTTATTTAAGCTTTACTCATCCAAGTAAGCCAATTTAGATCCAGGATCTCCTTAACAAGACAGCAGCTACATTTTAAATTACACACAACAATAATTTTCAAAGTAAAATAAGTAATAGACAATCTCAAGACACCTGAGCGAAAAAGAGGGATAGAAATGATGCATATGTATTAGACTTAGAGGAGCAGTCAATCATATTCTATCTCAAACTTAGAGAATCAGTGATCTTAGTCTAACCCCTCCCTCCCACAGTTCCTTTCATTACAGAGAGGAGAACATGCATTTGAAGAACAGAGGAGAATGTTTCCTTCTATGTACGACCTCCTTCTTTGTAATGGCCATGTGCACCCAGTTATTCATACTGGGCTAATGGCTCGTTAGTCTTATTGGCCTCTCATTTGTAAATGGTAAGCAGTATGCTGCTGAACATGTAGACATTCCCAGTGGACTTTCCTAGTATAAATAGCATGCAGGAGGTCGAATTCTAATGAGATATAATCCTCCTATAAGTACAAGACTTGCGATCAAGTAAGGCCAGGGGAATCTGTAAAAAAAAACTACAAAAATGCAGTCTAGTAATCTAAATATACTTAATCCATATACTGTCACAAACTCACTCCTTACTTATTGTACATACTCAAAGCTCTGATAAGAATCCTAAATATCTTGAACAAAGCTTTGTTTGCAGGTTGTTTCTAATAGTGCAGAACAACCAATGTAATTCTTTGGTTCTCATCTGCATGCAAAGCCGCTTGGTTTATCTCTGAATCTTTAACATAAACATTGCGGCTGTAAAAGAGTTGAGCGCATTATGAGTCTCAGAGGAGGTGTAATCTACGATAGAAGCAACAGCAATCTGACGCTGAGCACCTCTGCTTGGCCGTGTGTATGGCAGACTACAGCACAACAAAACAAAAACACGCCACCAAAAACTCATTATCTCCTAATTGAAATATTTAAGATAACCTCTCGATGGACTTGTGGTGGGTTGTGTGTGCATATAACGCTGTTGTGTTTGTGTCCACATGCGCAAGTTTATGTGTGCGTTTGTTTGTGTGTGTGCGTGTGTGTGTGTGAACCTTTGTTTGTGAGAACATCTGCACATTCAGCTTTTCCAAGATGTAATCTGGACGGGAGGGCTCAAGGGACCACTAATCTTGGCACGGAAGTTTCTGCAGCAGAGCCACATGGCACTGTTTGACATGACCCAATGCCTTCAGTGCAAGAATACAAGATAAAAAGGGGTTTCTCTCTCTCTCTCTCTCTCTCTCTCTCTCTCTACTGATTAACACACAACAGTGTAGCACACCATTCAAAGGCTTCATTAAAATGGTTTGTAAGTACATTATGTTTTAGGGATATTTTCATCAAGTACCTACACAGTGTGTACTTACAATACTTTCCATAGGTTAATACACAGGTAATACACTGGAATAAGGCCATTGTAACGTGTTACCAATGCTTGTTCTGGGGATCAAACCTGTGACCTCTCAGTCTCTCTAACCACCAGGCCCCTTTGCCACCTTTAACACAAAAGTTGCTACCGCAGAAGCATCTCAGAAAATACACTGAATTTACACTCTGAAAATGTGGCTCTGCAATACCCTAGGCCGTTCTCATTAAAATCAGCACAAAGGGGAACCAAGTTGGTGTTGTGTGTTCTCTGTGTTAGTATATATCTCTGTGTACCGTCCATTAGAGTGAATGACAGTAGAGAGCAGAAAGGGGTAGCCGGTCCATTGTTAGCGGTCGGAGAGTTCCCAGGAGGCCGCGGTGCCAACAACACAGGGGACAAGCACACACTGGGCTAAAGGAGCGGAGAGGAGCCCAGGAGTCTTCGATCTAAAGGGCCAACAGCTCTGTGACTAGAATGAAAGATGAGGTGGTAACCAGAGGGGAGGCGACTGCACCCTGTTACTTCTGTTAATGCCAATACACTGGAGGCAGTAGGAACGCCACAATTGCATTATTTCTGCTTCTACAATCACTTCAGCTGTTCACATGCTCAGTCTCAGATAGCCCAGGATGGCGTTGCACAATTAATAAAAAATATATTTTAAATTCACGGTCCTGCCTACTGCAATTTTTTAAATGCAAGATGCTGCAATTCTTTTAAAGAGGGAAAGATGTTTCAGACGCCACCAAAACACATAAGACCTAGTCTTAGTGCTGTGCAGAATCCCCGGCCTGCAAATCAAGTTGCGTGTGAGAGAATGTCTTTTATTTGATCTAATCTTAGCAAATCCATCTCATTTTCTTCCCCCTCCCCACATTTAGTTTGAACATTTAAGAAATTAAGTAGAAAGGATCATCCACATGCAATATTTCATATTGCAAACGCAATATTCAGAAGGAACAAAATGCAATATGATTTTCAATATCATGCTGCTTAGCCCAGTACCTTCAATTTAACTAACATTGCATTTCCTATTTATGGTGTTTAATTGCACTACTGATTGTGACTATAGAGACTCAATGAATTAAATGAACTCAATGAATTATGCAATATGATCATTTTCCTTTCATGGGGACTTTAATCCAGCATAATCAATGACGTAAGCATGATGGCATGCTCTGTGTATTAATGGGAAAACCTAGGAGGACTGTTAATCTAGTAATGGCTTCTGAATAACATGCCCCCTCGTGATGAAACACCTCTGTGTATTGGGCTGCTGGAGCAGGGTTTAACTAATAAAAAGTGACAGTAGCAAGAGGACTTATCTGGAACCTTTTCTCCTTCAGCCCCACCAACCCCCCTGTGAAACAAATCCCCTGTGACTGTGGAGGACGTTTTCTCACGAGCGGTTGGGAGCAGGAACCGGTGTCCGTGGCTCGGGTTAGTAGCCGCTGAGGAGGCGGTGGGCAGGGGGAGGCACCGGGGCAGGGAAGATGGATGGCTGTGGAGACTGAAGCTGACAGTGTGTGAGAAAAGCAGCTCTCAGGTACTGCACCTGCCATCCATCTCACTTCTGACCAGGCGAGGCATGAGTGGCACAGTGGTTTCGCCTTTTACATACTCTTCACTCACTCGCTCAAACACACATGCAAACACACATACGGGCATGCACAGGTGTACACAAACACACACTGGCGCACAAACGCGTGCACACACATGGCCTCCCTCACCTCTGTCAAACACACTCAAAGCAGCCAATGGCCCTCTTCAGTCAGTTCCCTTCCCTTCTTTGTTTGTGGAGTGCAGTTTTCTTTAAACTTTAGTTTAAAGATCACAAAGCCAGCGCATGATGCCCAACAAAGGAAAGGAAAACACTGAGACAATTCAAAAAGCCGTATCCATAACACCATGCGGGAGGTTTTGAGACTGATCTGTGACCTACGGTCTGTGCCTAGATGGAATGTATGTTCTTTTTAAGCCAGAAAGCGTGGGCCAGATGCCCTCCATCACCAAGACCGCTATAGAGGTTTGTAATTACCCCGCGGATAGAAGTTGTGTTCCCGTCTTTGGCGTTGTGAATGCATCACTGCTGGGCCATAGTGCCACTGGTGAACCCCAGTGCAATCAGAAACAGATGCAATCGTTAATTATGCAAGCAAATGTCCATCGTTTAGCCAGTCTGATGGCCAGCTATCAGTAACGTGCTTATTGTACTTATGGCGCAGTTTAGGGAGTTGGGGAGACATTCATGCCAACATTCCTGCCAGATGGCTGGGTCCATAGCACTGAAAATGGATGCAAAAGTCCTATTTGTCACATAGATCAATGATTAGGCTCCCTGGTTGAAGAGCTCACTGATACAGCATCCCGTTTATACAGAACCTCATGTTTATTTATTTCCATGATGCTGCCTTTCAATAAAACTCATGTAACAAGACAAACTATTAGTAGCATCTCATCCGATATTACTGACTTTTAATGGTTGCTATAAAACAAGGATTGTCAGATCACACTGTATGCCACCCAACTTACTGATCACACACTAAATGGGTTTTAGGCGATCTAATTGCCCTTCACATGAATAGTGTGATGATGGTGGCACAATACTTTCACTATGACCTTTATCAAACTGTCATTGAGAATGACAGGTTCATTTTGGTGGAACGGACAGGTGTGGCTTGACTTTTTCTCAACCGACCTCACATTTGTATGTCCCTTGACTCCAATATAGACATCAGTAACAGGTTTACCATGCTGATGAGAGAGTATTAAGCATGGCTTAATGGCACATTCAGACAGTGATAAAGCACACAGACAGCTGTTAAGGAGCAGACGCAGAGGGCTTGTTAATGGCCTGACAAGCTGGGGGAGGGTAGCACTGTGTAACAGTAAATTTATTATCTCTTGTTTATGGCAGGCAAAAAAGGGCATGCATGTGTTTTAGAGGGGAGAGGAGAGAGACATTTCTGCTATCTGCTATTGGGTAGAAACTAGCGTGACTGAGTAAAATGTGACAGTATGGAATTAAAGCAGCAATGATAAAAAAGCACCATGGATGAAGGAGGAAAGAGAAAATATTTATTTTGGGCTTCACTGCTTCCGCAAAAATTTTATTTGAGTCCACAAGAGTGGAAAGGAAGGGCAGGAGACTACCTCATTCAAATGCATTGTCCAACCCTATGAAATACACAAGGACGACTATGATACAATTAAATGTTTCTGAGTAATCCAGATTCCCTGTCGAATGTAGGATGAAGCACACCGAGTTTCATGTTCCTTCATTACTTTTGGGCACCTCAGAAAAGCACTGCACACCCAAGGGAAATTTTTAGAACCTACTACAGCCTGGAGATATACTCTATTTTTGCCTTAACCTGGAGGCTCTACTCTGAAACCTGAACAGGAGGTCAAGTGCAACCATGTACAGCTGCCTGAGTAAGTGACTGCCTAAGTGAATGAATGCAGGTCCAGGTGGACAAGGAATTATTAATATATGAGCATTTCCTCTGACTGTCCCCTTCTGAACTGCTCAGTACCTATGTGCAGCTCAAGGTGGTAGCAACTAAGAACGTATTAAATTTTCAGGTATTGAATGTACAGTGGCTATAAAACATTATTCATCCCCCTTGGACTTTTTCACATTTTATTGTGTTACAACATGGGATCAAAATTGATTTCATGTCGTTTTTTTTGTCATTGATAAACACAAAGTACTCTATAATGTCAAAGTGGGGGGGGAAATCTACATATTTTTCTAAATTTATTACAAATAATAATAATAATGAAATAAGTGATTTTTCACTGGCTAGGAGTAAAGTAGATAGTGTCTGCAATGATCAAATAAATCTATCTCTAATCAATTTAGCATAAATCTCTACTTGTCTGCTTTGCCCACTGGGCTTGACAAATCTAGGCGTGTTCAAATCCAATTGTCCTTGGTCTCTGTCTGGATGATGATAATATAAGGTATTATGGTGTGAATGACCATAAAAAAACCATCAATGAAACGATGAGAGCAAGATGGAAGCGTTCTAATTCCAATCCGGTGTCCAGGTGGCAATCTCTCATGTTGCATCATTTCACCTTGGTGTGAAGAGTCTGACAAGCTGACAACTGGAGAGAAAGATGTGCGAGCAGATTGATAAGAGGGCTTTTTCTTTTATGTGTCTCTCTTTCCTCCAGGGGATAATAGTTCTCAACAGATAAGCATTTAGGAGTCAAAGATCAATGTAATCAGTGTGCTTCAGATATGGTTGAGTCATTAATAAAACGGAATAATGCTCCGTATACAATTAGCCTCCCTCATCCTGGATGTCACCGAGACCTCTGGGGGGATAATTGTATTGCTTTACTACAAGTGCTCTCAACTCCAATCAAACTGGAACATTCAATATTGCAAAATGAAAACACAGCCTTAAATTAAATTGAGCTTTGTCGTTAATCCCCATGATCTTCATACATTCAATTGCGCTGCATTGATATAAACGCAGAGCCCGAGCACACCCTTTAATGCAGAGAGATAATAACATCCGCATCAAGCTTGATGACTAAAAGTTGAAATAGCTCTGAATGTCATCAGACGGTGCTCACCCAAACATGTATTCTTCCCATGTAACATGAATAATCTACCGCAGTTCTTAGAAAGACAGTTTACCTCTGTCATATTTTCAGAGAAATGCCATAATCCATGCTAAATCCCATTTCCTCCAATATTCCCTTACTTTGGGGATTTGTGGAAGCAGAAGCACATTAGGGAAGAGGACTAATAGTGTTAGTGAACAATTACTCTTATTGAATTCTGATTGACCAATTAATTAGAAATCCATTGAAATTACAGAGCCCTCTGAAGTGATGAAAATATGTCACTTCATGGCAGTGTGATCGACTGAGTTTGTAATCTTATCCTGTCCTATGTATTATTGTCGACTATTCTAATGGTTCATGTTTGCAATGGACCCAGTGTACCCAGTCACATCAAGGTTGAGCACTGCAAGCTATAAGGCAGGCAGAAGGCAAAGGCTTACCGGAGAGTGAAGTTGGCCAGCTGGGCAGAGCTGGCCATGAGTATGTAGAAGGTGGCAATGTCAGTCTTCTTCAGTGGTTTGGAGGATGTCCGTATCACAATGGCGTTGCCCAGCTTGAGTCGAGAAAGGGTTGCCATTCCTTTGGGCACCTGCAGGAGACGAACACTGCCAATCCTCTGCATGGGGGTGACGGGAACATACTCAGCCTGCTGTTCTGAGCTACCCCAACGCCCTCCAGCCACAGAATTACACTTCCCGTTGACTTTGGGCTGAGCCTGGTAGTACAGCTCCACGGGGTTCCCGGAGGACGGGTCCTGCCTCTCCCTGCTGGTGGTGTCTGCCCCTGGAGCGAACCATCCGGGCAGAGGAGCCAGCTCAGCCATGCAGGTTCCCCTCTCACCTCCCATGGCACAGGAACCCCTCACCTCCTGGGTTTGCCAGAAGGCATACACTGTCACGCACGGTAGCTCGTCCACAGCCCCTTCCCCCCGGCCCCAGTCCCTCCCCGCCACATAGAAGAGCACCCGCACTTTGGGCTTGGAGGAGAAAACCCGAGGGGTCAGCACAAAGGACTGGATTTTCCAGTTATACGTAAAGACCCCCGGAGCATTGAAGAGCCTCACAGACTGGACTAGGTCTAGGGGCACGGGCTGCTCTGTGGACAGAGGGCCATAGCTGGCATTGACGGCGGGCTGGAGGCTGGCTCTCAAGATGAAAAAGGGCTGTGTGTGACTCTGCATGCTGGAGTTCCTCATGAAGTCCTGCCCAGCCTCCTTCAGGAAGAAGTAGTCAGCATCCCGCACCTCGTAGTTGACCGGCAAGAAGACAGGGAAAGGCATTGGGCTCTTACTGCTGTCTGTCAACTCTTGACTGTTCAAGTCTGTAGGATAAAAACAGTAGATTACAATAGGCTTGTTGTTTATAGTCACAGCGTTATAGGCAAATATGTCATGGTACCACAGGTCTGAATAATTAGAATCCATTTGAAATTAAAACAGAAGTGAGGAATTCAGCTTTCCTGTACATCGGGGAATAAAATAACGTGAAACATAACGGTAGCTTCCCAGGAACTAATACTTGAATGCAAAGGTCAGCTCAGGGCAGGCCAACTGATCAAGTGAATGGGGCATCAAATGATTACACTAAAGGGCTACTGACCTTAAAGGTTAATCTTAAATTTCCCATAGGGGAAATATTGCACATTACAACAAGAGAAGTTTAGGAGTATTATAGTTTCTGAGGCAGCAGCACCAACTGCTGAGATGGAGCTGCAGTTTAGCTCTCTGCCTTTACTGAACTTCATCCAGACAGCTAATCATGTCACAATGAGATATCATGCAACTAAATTACCACAGCAATCCTTGTAGACTGTTTCATTTTTTAAGCTTGTTTCCTAGGGGCAAAGAATTATGGCAGACTAAGTGTTTTTAAAATAAAATATTCCTTTTTTAAAATAATGCATGGCAGTGTTTAAGTGTAAGAGTTAAAAGAGAGACCATATTTTTAACAAAGGTTTCTTTGATTTTATTCATGGATACACTTCCACTCTCCCTTCCATTACACCAGAGCCTCCGTTCTCAGCTTCAGCTCTCACAGCTTCAGCTTCCTCCATATGGACAGGACAGGTGGGACTCGATACAGTTGGCACAAAGCTGGGATTAAAATGGCTTTTCACATCGTCAGCTGGCTGTGAATACCTGGCAGATAGTGGAACATCGTCATATAAGGTATAACATAAGATTATAACATGTACATTTATGCACCAGTTGACCAGTGCTGCTATACTATTTAAAATGATTAGAGGCAGACTGTTAAATACTGATCGCACTGCACATAGAATAATCGTTTTGTATGACATCAAAGTGAGCAAAACCAACCAACAGCATAAGTATTCTCTGATCCGGTCTAAAAGCTTTGGGGTGGGTGTCTGCCTCTATGGAAAAGAGCAGAGGCGGGGGTCATAAGGTCATCATGCGTCCTCATTAAGCATCCATTTTGACAGATTACACAGATTATGGCAGTTGACCTGAGTGTGCACTGTTTATCTGGTGGCTAATTGCTCTACTTTGCAAATTAGAGATGAAAAAACACACTGGTGTTTACTGCAGATTATCTCAAAATTGATGAATCTGCACAAAACTTGGTATTGGGTGGTAAAACAAAAAACAGCTTTAACAACTCAAATGCAAACAAACCAACCTCAGCATCATCATCGACTGCCTTAATAAGTATACGGAAGCAAACAATAATAGTATTGTTCTAATGAGATAACGCATTCAAACTGTGTTTCTTTGTATTTAGCTTTCCAATGAGGACGGCTTGGAGCTTTTCTGAGTCAAAATCAGTCCTCATATCCCTCATGGCTGGTTGCATTTGACAGGTCTCTCTATCATGCCTCTCCTGGTTTCATCCTCAAGCATCCACCGTAGTAAAGAGCCTGTAGTGCGGTCAGACAGTTTCATCAATGAGTATGTCTGTGTCACAATCATGTCAACACACCAGCCCTCGGAGGGACACGACAGCATCCTTTTTCTCTTGCGAACACAGACATGAGTCTCAATCATGTTCGCTGAGCGGGCGAGAGACTGAGGCAGATCCTGGAGCTGGGAATGGCGCTGTCCCGGCTTGGCCTACCAGTGGCCACAGTGACAGGTGTGCTGTTTAATACCAGAGCTGGCAGCGGCTCCGACTGCAGTGAATAAAAACTGGCTCGCCGTCTCCAGGAGGGAGAACGCACCGCCAATGTAGCAACAAAGCACTTTACATGCAAGCTCATCCCTTTACAGTTGAGTTTGACTGCTCTTCTTGTTATTTCAAAAGCCTCAGAAATCCAGAAGGAGAACATTTACAATGAGCACAGAAAACACACACAGTTTGAAAGTATGTGTGGGTAGCAGTCTTTGCAGGCACTGCTGCAATGTAAAGATAGGCACCCATGTCCAGTGCCATTATTTCTGATATCTAACTAGTAAAACTCTATTTCTACAAATCACTCATCTTGGAGACCCTGAACTTCTCTTCCTCCTTGGCTAACTCAAGAAAGCATCAGTGCTTCCATGCAGACACTACGACACTTCAGGTTTATGTATGGTTTCACTGTTGCTTTATTTATTTGTTCGTTTTCTCTACAGTATGTAGGTTAACAGGAGAGAGATTCCCCTTTTAATCCATATGCCAGGCTTAAAATCATATGCTGTTAATCAAATCTGTTATTCAAATGGATTGGAATGGTTTATCCCTTTCTGGTTCCAGATGGAAATGCTCTCTGTATCAAGGTAGATTTAAGAGGATTTATTTTTGAAGATATCCTCCCTTTAAAAGTAACACATGACTGATAGCACAAAATGAACTTCATGTAGTGATTTTATTCCCAAAATGGATATGTGGCATTTTGGAATTGAACAGTTTGTGTGTATAATAGCTTTCCTCAGTGGTGCTGTGTGCTGTGAGAATATGCAACCACTTGTATTAGGCTATTATAATGCAACAACAATTTTGCTGACATGTTTTAGAAATGGAAATGGAAAAATGAAAGGTTTAGTACTACCAAGGATTTGTTAGTCATTGTTGTTGTGGTATGTGCAAACAATTGTGATGTAGGTTGGTTGTTGGTGGGAGCAAAGGATTCATTTTATTACCAATATAATGTTCCTCATGGCATGTTTTAATACAGAAATGACTGTGTGCCTGATGAGCTAGAGTAAATGATGTTCGGTTTGTTTTACAGTTCTATATTACTTGGTTTTTTTTATATGCAAGTCAACTAACTTCCTCTTTGTATGTTTTTTTCTTTTACCATTATCACAAATGTAATTCATCTTTGTATTATTCTATTAAGAATACATCCATGATTAAGACGCACAAAGCCGGAGCAACCATCGTGAATTCTAATGTGCAGTAATGACTTTTGCCATATGTGCAAAACAGCTTTCAGAAGTTAAATGACTTACAACGGATGTCTACCTTTTAAACTGTAGCTGAGAGACGAACAGACCTGTTTATGGCTCAACACATCTCTAAAGCCCATTTCATGCTGCCTGCACATGGCCACAGACTTTTACATATGCTGTGTAATCAGACTGTTTTTGTGATTTGTTGTTGTGCCATGTATGGCATGACAGTGAATTCACTAAGTGTTGGCAACAGTACAGCTGCTAACAGGCTTGGGTATAAGCTCTTCCCAAGATAAAAGTTAGGCCGCCTCATACACAGGTCTCTCTGGTTAGTGTAGCTATAGGCACTTGCTTTACACAAACATACAAATAAGACGTAGCACTGATCATACAGTATGTATAGCTCTGAGGGACTTTGACGAGAGAGAGAGAGAGAGAGAGAGAGAGAGAGAGGCTTAAGCCTGTGCAGCGATTGGAAGGGATTGCTATGTCCAATGAGACTCTTAAAGCTGCTTTTAAAAATCTCTTTTATCACAATTTCTCCATTTTTATCATCCCTTTATCCATATAAATCAGCCAGTCTGCATTCCCTGGAAATAGCCATCTTTGAGGCAGTTATGGGATTTACAGTAATGCCATTGTGATGAGTTTTCTTTTTCATTATCCGAGTTGAACATTTAGATTATTGTCTGCTCCTTGTTTGTCTCACTTCTGACCAATGTGCATGAACATGCTGTAGGCCTACCCCAGTGTTCTAGCAGCAGACATCAATAAGGGACAGTAATCCCATCCCACACAGAAGGAAAGCACAAAGCATTAAGGCGTGACTCAGTCATAACATAAAACCATCAAGTATTTTACTCCTCACTGAGATTCCATCCTAAATGTTTAATAACCCAGTCACTGCTGTTACACCTCTTTGCAGCAAGTAAGACACATAAGCTCATGTCAGGCTCATTGGAATACTGTATCACTGGATAAAAAATTTAAGATTTTGTTTATTATTCAGAGTTTTAGAGAAAGCTGTTTTATTGCTGGCATGGACCTTTGGAGAAGGCCCTTTCTGCTTTGGAGAAGGCCCTTTGCAAAGCCCCCTCTCAACTCCCCACCCCCACCCACAATGACCAGCATGTCCACCTGATGGACTATTCATTCTAATGGGTCATTTGTTTTCAACTACTGTCATCAAATACAGTGTAGACACGTTATACATGCTTTAACAGTGACAGTGCCAAGGGGCATCAGGTTAAACATTGGTACTTTTCAATCATCTGGTCATTTACTCCTGAGAGGCATTTTACATTTCAATCATTCAAAACGCCCAATCAATTAATTCCAGATCACGTACCTTGTGTGCGAACTGTTATAAGTGTTGCAAAGAAGACGTGTAAGATCCTCCAGCTGTGACAGTAAAGGCTCATTTTGGCACCCGGTGATCAAGGCTCGCTGTTCCAGGCAAGTTCCCAGTCTGGTTTGGTCTTGTTTCAGCAGAGTACGGAGCAGATCGTTTCTTCCATCTCTGCAGCTCACACACTTGGCAAAACCCACACCTGTGGGAGTATAACTTGTCGTGTAGTCCGTGCTGCAGGTGACATGAACGGCGCATCGAGATCTAGCCTATCCATCCATCGGCAGGTCCCCAGTTGTGCGTAAAAGTTGTGCGTAACGCGCCTGGAGATGTCTCGCCTGAGGACGGCCAGTAGATGTGGGGAGCTTGAACTGAAACGGCGTTACGAAGAATTTTAAAATCTCGATGTATCTGTCTCCCAACTCAACGCATTATCTCACCGAGTTGCCCCAGATTGAGTCCGTCTTCCCGTCTCCCACCGCGCGGGGACTCTGCGATGTTAAACGGCTGTTAGCAGATCACTGACTGTCTTGTGCGCAATCCTCAGGCCACTAAACTGTAAACTCATCATCTGTCACTGTTCATCCGCTCATGAAGCCGCGTCCGGTGGTAGGACTTAACCCTGCGTTGGTTTGAACGTAATGTGAGGATAACTTACCAGTGATTTAAGCTTTAGATTGGCGTCTATATGTGAAGAACTAGAGTGAACGTACAGTGAAGCCTACTCATTGGTCTGTATGATGATGGATACATGTTAAGCTACATCTGCTGAGTTAATTGTAATCAGGAATATAGTGGAGAGTAAATCCACCTCAACTCACCTTTTTATTTGGGGAATATAGAGTTTTTATTATTTATGGTGTGAAATTGTGAGGATAGATAACAGAAAGTAGGATCAAACTGATGCAAATAGTATGAGGATAGGGTGTTTTTTAAGGGGGGAAATATAAATTAATACTTTTCTGAAAGTATTAACTGATTTTTGTTTGCATTGGTGTTTTTTTGATGATGATAATCAAATGGAGGTCATAGCCTACCCACCTTTTTATTCACCATTACATCACTGATAGTCAGTATCAGCAACATTATGTTGGGTTATACCAATTCTGTTAGGTGGATAAAGGAAGCTGCAATTCTCCCAAGTAACTTTACATGCAGTGCATTTTCAAACCCATTTGGAAAGTCACTTCTCACATATATTTTCAGCTTCACCTGAATTTCCATTCATCTCTACACAGCACCGTTGTACTCCATGTTCTTTCATTGCTAAATACGATTATCCTCCCACTGAATTCATGGATCATATTCTAGACAGACAGTCAGGATATGGTAACAGTGTCAGACATTGACTGCTGGAATGCATGTAATATTCACCTTGATCATCACGGCTTTGAGTTTCTGCATTGCAAATCTGGTTAATTAGTACATTATTTCATCACTGCTCATCCAAAATGTTGAGATTAATTTTAGGGGAATTTTCTTCTCAAATTAACCAAAGTGGACAAGTTGCACAATGTTTAATGCATTACCCATTAAAAACAATAATAAGAGTTATATTTGGTTTCTAATGGTCTTAATGGTGGAGAGCATCAGGTGGATTTTTAGTGCCCTCTGATGGTTATGAGGAGTTTTTAAGCAAAACAGAAAGGTGAGTGAATGTCCCTTGCAGTCAGTTACATCAGAAATTAGACGTTTCTCATTTTGGGTCATTTTGTTAATGATGAGTAAAGAGTGGAATTAAAATTCAAACGTATACGAGAGTATTTGTGCACTGCATGACACTTTTCTGTACAGGTACTGCCTGAAATTCAATTTGTCAAAATGATGCTGACATTTTCATACTTTGGAAACATCTCTATTCTTGCACGTTTAGGAAACAGGTAGTATATTTTTGGCAGGATAAACAGCTAAATAACGCTGCCCATCATCCCTTTGTCGCAAGATTAACATTTGAGCAGAAACAGAACCTGATATGTTGACACGTCTCTGGTAGAGCACCGTGCATGTCGACTCATTTCATTCCAACAAAACTTAGTTATTTGAAGACTTATGGTGGTAAATGTAATGGCGCTTCACTGACTAATAAACAGGATCAACCAACAGAGTGTGTGACCAAAGTCCACAGTATCTGGAGACAGGAGGAAGTTGCCACAAGCTGCTGCTGTGAGCTTGTTTGAGCTCCTCCCTATAGCACTGCAGTACTGTGATAAGCAGCAGCAGCTGTGCATTGGGGCTGCTCCAGTATGCTGTAATGCTGCCGTAGGATCATTTAGATCCTCTCCTATTTACCTGCTCCTCACACAGTGAGAAACACCAACTAGACTAAATATTAGTTAAGACGGACCAGAATGACCTCCTAAACTGTGCTGAAGTTGTATCAGTACACATACACCCATAATCCAGTTAGTGTACACACAGACACACACAACACAGAGACATGCAGACAGTACAAAGAGGACATAAATAGTATTCATACATACATACCAGCACAAACATTTGATGAGATTCAGCAGGACTCAAAGTAGACAGAAACACAGATTTCTCTGCTATGTAAATTGGACAATTTTGACCTGAGGAATTGACAGTTGAACCTTTAAGTAATCTCTCAACAGAGTCTTCAGTAAAATAGCTGAGGCACGCTCTTGTAAGGACCCTGGGGTAACACAAAAGGCGAATCACACATTCACCATTCATTTAACATGACATCAACTCTTCTTCAAGCGACTCATATAAGGCACAGCCAGAATATTCTGCAGAGGTAGAGAAAACATATGGTAAAACCTGTCAAGAATCTGTTATGAACACTTAACGGACAGAAAAACAACACGGGCCAACAGGGGATATGCAAGTTAGGATGCTGACATAGATGGATGTCACAGCGGAGATGTGCCAGTGGGAAGAGTGGCCATAAACTGGTGATAGATGTGAGTGCCACAAGGAGAGGAATGTGTTTTCAATGCACATCATCCTTCTGTTTCACAGATAGAGGTAGCTTCTGCTGAGGGGTATTTACCCACACACGTCGCTCTAACGTCCACGTCCTCATTTTTGCACTAAAATTTACATACCTTTACAATAACATAGCTACTGAATATTGGATGTTGAGTATGTAGAGTAGTATGTAGAGTATGTATGCATGTCCATATGTGAAGTGATTTGCATTCTCTCGTTTAGGCGGCAGTGGCTCAGGAGGTAGAGTCCTCGCCCAGCAACCGGAAGGTTGGTGGTTCGAGTCCACATCCTCCTGGGGAAAAAATCTGTGGTAGTGTCCTTGAGCAAGACACCTAACTCTAATTGCTCCCGTTGAGCAGGTTGGCGCCTTGCATGGCTGCCTCCGCCAACGGTGTATGAATGTGTGGGTGAATGTGAGACAATCTCTGTAAAGCGCTTTGTGCTTAATAGCTGTGAAAAGCGCTATATAAATGCAGTCCATTTACTTGCACTGGCCCTGTGTACTGTATATGAGTTCCTACTGTCCTGCCATGTGTGTCGATATGTACTTTAAAACTCTTCCGTTTTTAATATGTGAGACTTTGACACCCCTGAATAGGATTATCACTATGAGGAGACCATCAACCATGTGCAAAACACAACTGTCAGTTTGCTGTGTAGTGTGGATTCGGTCCGATCTTGAAAATCAATCAGCCTGAAAGTCATGTACACAGCCAATATTCCAGTGTTTATAAGTGTTGATTGGTCAGCGACAATTATTTTGAGTTGACAAATGTTGATTGGAGAGTTGTTTGTCCTCTCATAGAGCTGATGTGGCTCTTGGGCGGCTGTTTAAAGCTATCAAAACTGTTTCATTACCTCTGATGGGTGTGGACATATAGAAACACTGGCACAGTGTTGATTCTTAACACTGATGATTTTGCTGTATAGAGACTCGGGGCCATCAACTACTTAAGGTCATATTACCCCACAGGTGAGTGTCCAGAATAAACAGGACCAGAGGCTGATGTATCAAAACAATAAATAAGCATTTATTTCAACATCAAGTAAAAGTCCTCAGATATCTTAACAATATAGCATTTGAGAGCTATGAGAGACATGGGAACAAACTGCACACCAAAACTAAAAACTAAACAAAAAAGTCACAATACACCCATTTAAATGTAAAAGTTGCAGCTCACACAGTGTTCTCAAAACCATGTCAACCACTGCACACAATTACAGTTAGGGACTCCACCGCCTGCACTAGGAGTACAATACAAATATTGCATGTTGCTCAAACTACAATAAGTAAGCTTCTTCTTCTTCTTCTTCTTCAACGTTCTGTGTGCTGCAAAGGGACGCTAGATGTCTTTGATTCTGACGTGCCATTACTAGCGTCCCAACCCACGTAGCAGTAAATTACATTAATTCATGTTGTAGCCTGCAGTTTCCAAACGGCTGCTCCGTGGTGGCTCAAACTGTCACATATTACTCTTGGACTTAGTATCATGATGTCGGTCCCATCAAAGTTCCAATAAAGCCCTTAGTTTCCCCAAAACGCAGCTTTAGGGAGCTGGGAGCTACCTAGCTCTGGTCCAGGGCGTTAGTGAGGTTTTTCCGTAATATGCATTTCTCGTCTCACTAGCGCCCTGTCACTGACCATTCACTTCCCTAGTAACGCGAATCACTAGGTCTGCTCTTCAGTCTCTATAATTAATATACTTTAGTTACTCACCGAAGTAAAGACGGCTTTAGAACGATGAAATAATATTCTCCGCGTGGCAATACTCCTCACAATTGTCCTCACAAATCATTAAAATGTGCAATAGTTGCCCAAAAGAGCGATGCTCCTCACAAATCATTAAAATGTAACATAGTTTCTCTCTGTGTTTCATCCTCAGCTATTTCACTCAGACCTGCATGAATATTTGTGTAGTTCAGGTAAAGGGCCTGAGCTGACGATCTTGTAACAGATATTCATATCGCTAAGAATCTGTAACAGATTTAAAGAGGGACTCCCCAGTATGGCTAAAAACAGATATGACGGTGTTCCTCCTTTATTTCCATATTTCTTCATGTGTTCGGAAAGAAATTGATCAAATTTACTAAGTACGGTAGTTCTGAAATGCAGAGATACAATCCAGAATCACTGAGAGCTCAGCTGACTTCACATCACTAAACCACCGGCAGAAGAAACAGTGTAGGCCTACCTTAACAGTTGATGGGGAATAAGACACACACTCCCTCTCCACCTTTTCACTGTTTCTGAGAGTGTGTGAAATGGACTTTACTGAACAGTCTACGCTGCTTTTTGTAAATGCGTTGAGATCAGGCACATTTTTATTATTATTTTTGTATATGTTGTTAGTTTTGGTGTCTCCTCGAGTATTTGTTCACTTTGGGCTATTTTAAACAGTCACTATCAGCCGCTACTAGACCAGCATGGCCCAGATCGAAGCCCAGTCCAAGGCCCAGGCCCAGGCCAGAGCCAGAGCCCAGGCCCAGCAGAAAAAGATTGAGAGACCCGATCTGCAGCCGCACACGGTCCACGTCCCACATCCCAGCACTGTCAGAGCCTACATCAAACCCCCTGTGGATTGGCAGACAAGGGAAGACCAGACCTGGCAGGCCCAGGCCCAGGCCCAGGCCCAGGCCCAGGCCAGAGCCAGAGCCCGG
>OMLI01091443.1:0-10503 GCA_900302605.1 Rondeletia loricata
CACAACCAGGTGGAGTCGTTGTTACAGAGATACAGCATGTACTAATACTGCTAATGAGATCACAGTGTGTGGGCTGTGTGTCTGTGTGTGTGTGTGTGTGTGTGTGTGTGTGTGTGTGTGTCTGGTCTTTCTGTAATCGATTCAGTGTTTCTGCAGTCTAGTCTTATCTAATATGTGTGCGTGTGTGTGCCAGACAATTGAACAGATGTCAAAACCAGACAATATGATGTGTTTGTTTTATGAATGCTTACCGAGCCTTTCTCTATGACTCTGTTGAGCATGATGACTGCCTTAGTCTTCTGCTCCCAGATCATCAGCCAAAAGTGGCCACAGGTGTTCCTGAGCGGGCCCTGTAGATGACAGAGACACACACACACACGCACAAACACACCTCCATTAGTTACACAGCAGGAGGAAATTAGTCCAGTGGGACAGCGGTAAGTCATTTACAATAAAAAAATGTGGGATCCTTCAGGCACCAACAATATATTATTCATAGAAAACATTAGCTGAGCAACAGGCTGAGCCTTTCTTTACCTTCATCAATGTGATTAGTTTCATTCATCTTTCATTCATTTCATTCTGAGGACATAAAAAATAAGAATACAGCAACACACTGTTTGATGTTTGGCTACGTACTGATTACTTTAGATGTTAAATAACACAAGAACTGTGACGTTATAGTGGAAAGAACTACAGCCATTTTTGTTTATGGTTCCACCATTTGGACTGATTAAATAAAATACCTTGACTTTTCGGCAAATAAGCTCTTTTATCAATTTACCCTTGTGCGATGAGGAGACTGATAGCTGGTTGACTTTAGTGTGTCCCTTATTTGTTTAGATTGCTATGGTGCATTATAATGCTTTAGCACACCGCTAATAAATGGTACAAGATGGCTTTGCCTCATCTCAAAAGTACCAAAGAACACAACCACTGAACACACAAAGAAATGTCACCAAACTTCTTGTAGCACAGCATTAAGCACAGTACATGAAAGTTAACAATCAATGAGGTAGTTTGCCAAAAGGTTGACATATTTCTGCAAGATTACATTCCAAAAGCAATGTCAGCGTATGTCAAATTCTTCAGTGACTCCAGAAGTCTGCAACCAACAAACATCACGAGAGCCTTGATATCTTGTCAGGTTGAACTGTGCAAGCTTTGCTTGGCTTTAAATTACTGAGGCAGTATGCAGTGCATGGTTGATCATATCATTTGGTAAACAAGAATCTGAATTATCAACCCAGTCTACATTTTTTGTGGTCATGCTTGGACAAAATCACATGAATAACTGTAATGGTTGTTTCTCCTTACTTATTTGCCCCACAAAGTCCAAATTAGCAGTTGGCTTTGCATCCATGAGAATATTAAATTTGTGAGGTAGACACCTGTATTAAGAGAACCACTGTTGATAAATGGATGTCACAAATTACATTACCCGAGGTCATGCCAGTCAGAAAATCTAACTGTAACCATTTGTAATGTTAGCCTTCAATTAGCATTCATAGAATTTCAGCCTAAAATGCCATCACAATATCATTATTAACAGTAATAAGTACAGATTTGAGATAAAGTTACCTTGAACCTTAATTGTACTATTGTTGGGTCTGCTCTAATAGAATATGTATTAATGAATAGTACATAGACTATTCCCTGTGCCTCTGCCAGAGTCTGCCTCAGATGAGTCTTGACCAGAATGCTACCAACTGGGCTCCATAAGTTTGACCACACAGCAACACACATAAAAAGCCAAAAAAAGGAGTGTTATCTAGTAAACAATACAAGATTATCTGCCCAGATTTGAATGTCACTGCTTCTAGACTAATATCTAAATTCAGTATATTCTCTCCCCATTTCAATTGAGATAACCACAGTGTGATGTGCCTTCCTTTTTGGCAGATTTCTCGATCAATCTAATTTAATTAGTGGCATGTCTAATTCCTGGAGCAGTGATAAGGACTGAAAAATGCAAGCATCATAGAGCATTTACTGACAATAGAAGAGGTAAACGGGGAAATGTTTTCATCCAAAGGCCAATGTGACTGGTCATGTGGTGCCCACAAAATTTATTTTTAAAATAGTACAGAACTTCCAAATGATGGTGGATACCTGCAAAATATTCAGTAATCCCACAACCCATCAAGCAGCTGATTGAGATCAACCTTGGACCAGGGTTGTCCTTTTGGTCAAGGAGCTGTCAGCTGAATGGAAAAAGTATCCAGCAAGGGGGATCCGGGGGCTGATGCTCCCCCACAGACATTTTTTAGCCATGAGAGGTCAATAGGGTGGCCTCTGGCACATTCTGATAGCTATATTGAAGCTAAATTCTAAGGCCTGCTGCACGTGGCTGCCCATTTCTCATTTCAAGTGTGTAACTGTACACTAACACAACACTTTCTCTAGGCAAAGGTTTTGTGGTAAGGGAGCACATGACAGTTGTTGTACTTTTCAAATAAGAAACTAGCAATCAGATTATTGTCAGAGCTTTTAGTTTTGGACTGTTCTATTATATACAGAAACAGAGATAATAAACAGAGACAGTCTAACTCCTCCTAACACAACTGTTAGGAAATTAACTTAGAAATACACCAAGCAATATTCTCAATTTGCCTTCTCCTTTTTCTCAAAGTTTGCAATTTCACAGCTGTATACATAAAATGAAAGACAAATGAGATCATATGTGGATGGATGTAATCAATAATTTTGAAGAAGGAAAAGAAATGTGGGTACAAATTACTGCCGACAGTCACACGACAGTATTTTGTGTGCTGGTACTATAGAACCTATCTCATTATGTGAAAACTATCCAACAAACATTCTCAATGAATATTCTTAGAGTAGTCATGTTTTACTTTCTTATTAAAATGAACCATTACTCATTAATTATTCAGTATTTCAGAGAAAGGGAATAGCATCAGCAATAGCACACACTCAACAACCCTCCTTTATTTTACTGTTACATGGGCGCGCGCACACACACACACACAGTCACTGTCTCGCTCTCTATATACATTCACACTCACTCAGTCGCTCTTTCTCTCTCGCTCTCTCTCTGAATAACACACAGCTCTAAACAGAAAAACGTGATGCAGACTTAACTCATCATGGGTTAAATGATTTAGCTAAACCAAACCGGCACTCCCTCTCATCAAACATGCCCACTGACACAATAATGTAATTCAGCACGACTGGAAAACAAAACTGACCTGCTTGCTTTAGTTTTCTGGCATATGGGCCTGCCAGCCAGCAGTTTCCTGGTAACATTATTAGCTAGCTGTAGCCCATTCATAAGTGCATCTACCGCCATGCATTGACTTCTTCGAGGGAAATGAAACGACTTTGACAGTGTGTGTGCAGGAGGAAGCGAGGGTCACATCAATACACTGTTTAGAAGGGGGCAATAGCAAGAATACTCAACTATAGGCACTCTCGATGTGCTATCAGTGTGGTATATTACAGAACTTGAAAAATCACTCATTATAAACTTTTACTGTTAAAGTATTGTAAAGGTAGCTGGCTCACTGTATGTTAGTACATGGCTAAATAGCTGGCAGCCGGCACAATTGGAGAATCCTTCCTTGGACTTGCCTGAGTCAATATGTAACTTCTCTGGGCTTCCTCCATCACTACTAGACTGGCGTTGATGTAGTCATTTTCTGCGTTCTCCAGCTTCACCCGACTGTGATCAACTGGAAGGAGTATGAGAGAAAAATGATTTAGGGATTAGTTATTGGTAAACACACGTGGTTAGAGGTGTGCAAAGAGCAAAAAAATTATATAAACAGTTTGGAGTTAGCACAGAAAACGTTTTGCTTACATGGGCTGACATCTCTGTATCTGTTGCGATTGCGATTCTCTGGATACTTTGCGACTTTGTAGGAGCATTCGTGGGACTGATTCCTGATTTCCTGAGGACAGTTCAAACATGATTCAGAGACAAAACAAGGGCAGACGTTCCTATGGCCATCATGGAAAAAAATCACCACATGCAAATAAGTCTGATGATATTTTGTGTCAAACAGCACCCGTGCAATTGATATGAGCATACATCAGAGGTGTAACTTATTAGATCTGAAAGAAAAGCAGGAAACCAGTAATATCCTATTTGAAATGTGTCTGTCCAAAATGACATCCCATCCCATGCCATATTGCATTAGGTTAGTTTATGCTTGACTACTTGTACTTCTCACAGCAAGCTTGAACATGACCCTATGGATCCCAATGCACTTGTGGAGAGGACATAAGGTAAAATAAAAGTTTGTAACTACATAAACTAGATAGAGAAAGAGCTCCAACCACATGCACGGGCGCACATATGACACTGAGCTCCACTATCAGACAGAAGTGCTGCTGTAAAGTGACAAGCGGACAAAACTTAAGAGCGGACTGGAGACAAAAATCTGAAGGACAGACATAGATCAGCGAAGAAAGACAAGCTAGGTGGCTGACGTTACAAATCAAGGACAATCTCACATTGCTTTGGTTAGCTAGCCAAGCTAGTAGCTGGCTAAATTAAACGCGCGCTTGAACTAGCGTTAGTAAGCTATCCTCTCTGTTAGCCATGCTAAGCTAACATACTTACTATGTATAGGTTCTGCCACCGGCTCTCTGAATCCATGTCTTCAAACTCCTGCTCCATTTTCAATGTGGCAACACCAGTCTATTGCAGTCGAGGTAAATGTAATTATTTGTCTGACTATCTACCTCATTACTTTATTTAAAGAAGCTTTTCGTCAAAGAAAGTTATTTGCCTATGCTAGCGAACCCGCTAAGTGTTTGTGTTTGCCCGTTATCTCTGGTGCAGTTGACAGCTAAGAAGGGAGCGACGTCACAGGGGTCCTTCGGTAGCTGTCAAACCCAGCAAAGATTTTGAACAAACGAGATGTCAAACCACTGGACCACTAACCATAGAAGCTAAGGCACATTTGCTAAGAATACATGTATTTTTGGTACCATTTTATAGACCTCAATGTGTGAATAATCCGGCGCACATCATAAGTCTGTAGATAAACTGGAATCGAAACCCCAAAAAGTGATGTCAAACAGCATATCCCATGCTATTAGAGACACACATTGAAATAATTGAAATAACTTCCTCATCCTTTGCCTCTTTTCCTTTGTCCATCAAGTTTTACCAGTTGACATGAGACAGTTGATAGGATTTTGTTTGTCAATGAATGTTTCAAACATGTATCTTCAGTATTTGGAAAATACAAAATAGCCTACATATAGGCTATTTTAATTAAGTCGATTTCTTACCAACAGTATTTTGTGGTTTATTTTGATACATTTGTTGATAATAGCAACATTTATTTTGGCCAGTGTGAGGAAAACTTCTTCCTTTCAATTGTTGAATTGCTTGTCCTGTAAATAAAAAAAATAATACAGTAATTAATTCAAACTTAGCTTCTCCTGGTTAAAATTGGACAACACTAGTAGGCATAATCTTTACACCAGAGTAACCTCCAGCAGGCGAAGCTCTTGGTATGGCATTAATATCCAAGATGGAAAGAGGCAAGATTTCCAACTAGCGAATACTAGGTGGAGATGTAAATATAGGTCTGCATGATAGCATAATGAGACTGTCTGCTGGTATTCTCATAAATATTCACAATGGGGCTGGCTTGTTGTTGTTGTTGAGAATACACAAGAAGTCATACTGGGGCAAAACCATTTACTTGTACAGTTTGTAGCAAAAGATTACGCAACCAGTGTAGCCTGAAGAGACACATGAGAGAAGAGTCAGGGAATCTCTCGAGAATCAGAAGTGATGTACTGAAAGAGTAGGGATGTCTCAATATAGTACAATTTCATCCTACCACAACAATACCAGCTACGTTTTACCATACCATGTACTATCACAGACCTAGATACCTATCTTGAAATAATATTTAGTTATTAGAGCAGAGTTAGTTACAGAAAAGTGGCTAAACCTGTTGGTTACGCCTGCAGCCTTTTACATGGAGACTTATGTGAAATAGTGTTATGTAACATTATTGCCAAAGATTTCTATCTCCCACCTGGTCAGCTGAATGGCATAACATTGAAAGGGCCTAGAAATATTCAAGATATGTATTTTGGTTGTGATTGGTGTATGTGGGTATGGCCTATCACATAGCGGCTTATAACTCAAAGTGGCAGTGTGGGAGACTATGCTGTGTTTGTGGCCTTCAGCACCAACATAGGCCAAAGAGTGTAAATGCACTTTAGTCAAGGATTTTACCTGTGCCAAAACATATATACTGTTTAAATGTTTATATTTTCAATGTTTGATATCATTTTGATGTGCTATAATATTGTCTGTGATTAGTTGCTTTTATTTCACTCCAGTTCCACTGAAACAACACAAAATCCGTGAAGGTCTACGTCCATTTCAGAGTTTGGAAGACATGTTCTGTATGTGAGTCTGATGGTCTTGACTATCTAAGTTGTGGTATCCATACTTCAGATGTAACTGAAGCAAATATATCATGTGTTTTAGAAAACCGCTTCTTAAGACATGATTAATCACTCTAGAATAGATTAAGACCCATTCATGACTGAATGATTTCCCCCCCAGAAAACCAGTCCTGAGTGTGTTATATCTATGCTTTTTTCCCCTGCATGATGGTGACTGTATGATTTATACCACCTCTATCTATTTGTTTATTTGTACACTTTGTTTACTTTGGGATTTATTTTAAATGAGTAGTGCATTATACATAAAGTGTATATGTACAGTGTACAATTTCAAATTACAGTATACAAATGTCCAATGGAGAGGTCAAGCTTTAAGTCAGTAAGCTATGAATGCGAACACCAGAGGGTGACATGATGGCTTTACTTCAATATTGTGGTCAACCACTACTTTATATAAAGAAATACATGCAGCCCCTGTTACCTGTTCCTAAAGCCTGGAGCGGATTTTCATTACTGCTTCCTCAAAGCCATGCTACACTTCTTGCTTCTTCATGCCACACCTGTGGCATTTTAGATATGCATGACTCCCAAGAGTCTGAAGTCAGTGCCAGCCTCATTAACTATGCATACTGTTTAGAGCGTTCATTTAAATCTTGGTTTATTATACATGCTTTTTTACTGGGAAGTAAATGTAATAACTAAAACGGTTTGATTCCTTTGACAAACAGAAGGATAGTTTCTCAAAGGGCACAACACTGACCATTATAATATTTTGGGTAACTTTGTCAATTAAACATTCTCATTGCGCTGGACAATGTGCCCCTCAGTAATCAGATTCTTATGAGACTGATTACAGGTCAGTGAAGAGGTCAGCAACAGTATTTCTAATGTTACAGAGCTCCTGTACATTCACTGTTTCCCTTTTCACCTAAGACAGGTGTATTAGGAATATGGGACAATGTTGCCTTTGTGCTGCAGCCAAGGGTATGGCTTCAGTTGAGTGATCTGTTATTTTGCCTCCATTCACTTCCCTTTGAGCCATGTTGCTTAGAAAGAGTGGAGAAAAAGCCTCATGGGAGATTGTCAGCTTGGTTATATGCTAGACAGGTCTGAACGTGTCTAGGGCATAAAGACATGTAATTGTTCTTCCCAAGACTGACACTCAGCAGGTCATCAAATGTATGCTGGGAGCAGTTGTGGTCTACATGTGACAGAAAAAAAACAAATTTCACAAACAGCTGAGCACAATATTCTCCTATCATCAAGACAGAACAGCAGAGGAAATATGACATCATACCTGCAAAAAAAACAAGTTTTGTTTTGTCCTGTGTCTTCTCTCAAAGCGGATGCCAGAGCAGAACAACAGATAGAAAGCAGGTGACAGGGAAGAGAGGAGGAGAACATGCAGGAAGATGCAAAGAATGCAGCACAAAGCTGAAAATGGAAAGGAACAAAGGAAGGGTGTAAGAAAACAGCAGATAGCAGCAGTGTGTGTGCATGTGTACTTACTGCATGTCCCTATCGGAGGGAAATAGCTCTTCGATGGCCACAGGGTGGCGATAATTCCACTCCTAGACAGCTACTGCTGTTTAGACGGCACTGGGACAGGCAGGGAAACGTGTCAAGTCAACAGGTACTAACAGAAAGAGGTGTTCCGATTTAGCAATCTTGCCTTCAAAATAAAAGCACATAACTTGCCTTTGAAAAGACATTTATGGGATGTACCGCAGAACACAAATCATATCAGGGAACATACGTCCAAGTTGTTTGATGTGTGTTTTGTTTTTTTAGTCTTTGGTTTTGAATGTTTGGTTGTAAACTTCTCCTGGCTAGATGTTTTGGGATGAGGGTTAATTCCTGCTGTATCGAAGATGGTCTTTTAACCAAATCGTTAGCAGCAGTAGACTTCCTCTGAAATTATCTGGTATGGGTTTTGTATTTCAGCCTTTGTTTTTGATTGTTTGGCAATCTAATGTATTATTTTACACAGGCCTAATGAAGATAAACTTTGAAAAACAAAATGTATTTTCGTTTACCACAGTTTCTCCCCCAAATACAATCTTTATTTAAACTTTGGTACGTTACTATCAAAACCATGCATCATGAGGCGTCTCGTGAAGTATTTCATTTTGAAAAAAGAAACATTCAGACCGGAAATATAAGTGTTGTTTCTATGTTGTTCACTGGCTTGTCCATCGTCACGGACTCGGGGAATGTACCTTGATGACCTGATCAGCGAAGTTTTCTGCAACACATTTCCGAAAAGGAGGCGCATTGGTTTTACGCACTGACGAATGGCGAGAACAGTACACACTGGTGCTCTGCAGTAAAGGCGTAATCAACCAACGGTAAGTGTGTGTAAGAATTAGCTTACAGCTAGAACTAGCTATCTATGTTAATATCACAGAGTCCAGAACTTCCTCCTCTTCGAGGCGTGGAGCTAATCGTTCAGCTTTGTTAGCTAGCTTGTAAATTCTCCTTATCGAGCACTAAGCTAACGTTCGGTCAGCAGAATTAGATAAAGTTGTATGTTCCTGTTGGCTAGATACACCATTTTGTCTTTTAGCTGTCTAGCAAGTAAACAAACCAAGCCTATCCGCAGCTCAGCTAACGTTAGGGAGTAACGTTAACTCTTTGGGCGATGAAGTTCTGCGTTAGCCTCTGCTAACCAAATCAATCTAAGCTAGCTGCAGGCTATCGTTAAGCAGCCAGCTGGTGGGGAGTGTAAACACAATGTTGGCCTTCCTCTCATGGTTACATGACTATGCGATTGTTGTGCATTTTTAATCTTAAGTAACTTAACTAGCATTCCTGAACCAAGTTATTGCCGTTAGCAGACCTCTGGGTGGGGGTGGGGAGGCTATTTGTCCCTAATATCCTCACTGTTACTTTACTTACACACACAGCTTTCTAACCAAACGTTAACATCTGTTTAGGGCTTGAAAAGCCGTGTTTACCAATTATAGCTTTCAACAATGATGAAATACTAAATAAACCATCATAATAGGTATAGAGAAGCCACATCTTATTATATTCATATAAATAAGTATATAGTAATCACTGATTACTGTAGAGGTCATTGTGATACAGTTTCTATGACTGTCCCAGACTAGGTCTTGCTTGAGAAAGTCGGTATTTGAGTTGATTTCCTTAACATTTAATATGTTGTATGTGTTGAAAAGTGAATTATTTCTAGACTAGTGCAGTCTGTGTCTAGCTAATCAGGTGCCCTACTTTCCACATTACCGTTTTTTTCAGTTGGATTGCTTCTATAAAACATAGGTAATTTCCTTTGAGTCAAACTACCTTGTGTGAAAGTGTGATTCGTCATTGTGTTCAAGTCAAGCTTTTTTATTGTCATTCCAGCCATATACAGTGAACTCTACAGTGGAACGAAATTGCGTTTCTCCTGGTCCTTGGTGCAATATTTACAATCTATATACAAGACATACAAGACAATCTATATACAAGACATACAAGACAAGGACAGGGCTGTATGCCCAGGACTAGACATGGTGCAAATAACAAGACAGTGCAAGTGTAATAGACATGACAGTGCAATTCCATACAGTAAAATGCAGGACAATGTAAGACAGAACAGTAAACTAACTTAACAATAAACTAAATAGAATAAATTCTTGAAGTACGTAATAAAAAATACTAGTGTGTAAGTATGGTATAGCAGCATAGGGATAGTCCCTGAGAAAAATAGTCCAGAGGAAATGTAGTGCAAAAATGTAGTGAGAAAATAGTCCAGTGAAATGTAGTGCAACAGGCTGTATAAAAATGAATCAGTGGCTAGTGGGGGGAGGGGGGTGTTCCTTAAGTTAGGGTGATACGGGTGTTACTGAGTATAGGCATGGTTCTGTAATTGTAATCATTTGTAATGAATGGCCCGTACAAAGTTTCTGTCAACATTATCTGGCATAGTCCATGTTTTGCTGAATAGCTTTTGCCTGTTGTTGGATACAGTCCTTATTTATTGTTTGACTTTCATAACATGCTTGCTAATGCTAAATTAACCCAAACCATCCTCACTGGAGCTGATTGTCAGTGATCCGTGGTGCTATCTCCTATCTAATGATATGTTAATGTTTAACC
>OMLI01091444.1:0-13336 GCA_900302605.1 Rondeletia loricata
GGTGAGTTTCCCCGTGTTGAGTCAAATTAAGCCGCAGGCTCCACTCCTGGTGGTGCCCTTCCGTCAATTCCTTTAAGTTTCAGCTTTGCAACCATACTTCCCCCGGAACCCAAAAACTTTGGTTTCCCATAAGGTGCCAACGGGGTCATACAATAACGCTCGCTGATCCCTAGTCGGCATCGTTTATGGTTAGAACTAGGACGGTATCTGATCGTCTTCGAGCCTCTAACTTTCGTTCTTGATTAATGAAAACATTCTTGGCAAATGCTTTCGCAGTTGTTCGTCTTTCGTAAATCCAAGAATTTCACCTCTGACAACGAAATACGAATGCCCCCAACTGTCCCTCTTAATCATTACCTCAGTCTTAGAAACCAACAAAATAAGACCAAAGTCCTATTCCATTATTCCATGCTCATGTATTCAAGCGGTAAGCCTGCTTTGAACACTCTAATTTTTTCAAAGTAAACGTCGCAAATCCTACGCCCACTCAGTAAAGAGCACACGCATTCTTTGCGAGGAAGAACAGACCAGCCAGTAACTTACCTCACGGCAGACCGACTGGCCCATCCCGAAATCCAACTACGAGCTTTTTAACTGCAACAACTTTAATATACGCTATTGGAGCTGGAATTACCGCGGCTGCTGGCACCAGACTTGCCCTCCAATGGATCCTCGTTAAAGGATTTAAATTGTACTCATTCCAATTACGAGACCTGTAAAGGCCCCGTATTGTTATTTCTTGTCACTACCTCCCCGTGTCGGGATTGGGTAATTTGCGCGCCTGCTGCCTTCCTTGGATGTGGTAGCCGTTTCTCAGGCTCCCTCTCCGGAATCGAACCCTAATTCTCCGTCACCCGTTGTAACCATGGTAAGCCACTACCTTACCATCGACAGTTGATAGGGCAGAAATTTGAATGAAACATCGCCGGCTCAAGGCCATGCGATTCGAGAAGTTATCATGAATCACCATACGAACGAGCCTCAAAAGAGACTCGTATTGGTTTTTAGTCTAATAAATACATCCCTTCCAGAAGTCGGGACTTTTCGCATGTATTAGCTCTAGAATTACCACGGTTATCCATGTAAAAAGTACGATCAAATAAACGATAACTGATTTAATGAGCCATTCGCAGTTTCACAGTACAAGTGCTTATACTTAGACATGCATGGCTTAATCTTTGAGACAAGCATATGACTACTGGCAGGATCAACCAGATAACTATCATCGGTAATAGAACTACACCCAAGCCTTAATCATTGCTAACCAAGGACAAGGGTGAGTGCATGATTCCAAATGATATACACATTACAGCGGATGCACGTTACATTCAACGCACAGTGCCACCACAACTCTCTTTACCACGTCTTTCAGCTTTCCTAGGACGACCCTCGATAACGGCCAGTAGGGATACAAAACAATAACCCATTGGACTACAAGGAACACCTTAGAAGAAGCATCAAGCTTCGGCAAACTTTTCACCAGAGCTTTTGGTCAGTGACCATTTGCACAACACCTTATGGTCCAAATGAGCTCCATCACAGTTCATGATCAACTCAACTTTCCAACAGTATTCAACCAATGCAAGCCAGCAGGCAGACAAACGGCACAGAGTCACCAGAAGTTGGTATACCAAAAACAACGATGGCTCCAAGCACAATACAGTTACCACTGGTCGCAAAATGGCTGCACATGCCACAAGGGTGACATCCCAAATCAGCTCGACGGTCAAATCAAACTGTAGCAAGAAACGATTGCTAAATCAGCAAGAGTATACACCCATTTGCCATTTAACAAACTGAATTCTTACTCTCTCTCTCACGATTATATATTGAATATTCACAAAATTATTTTAACTAAGTAACAGGCAAAATATGGAAACAAATTGACAAAAAATAGAAGAAAATTGAAAAATTTGAGGAAAAAAGTTGCATTTTGAAAACCCTAAAAATTAGATAGAAATTGACTTACAGAAGAAATTCGATGCATATTTGACAACGGTCATCAAGCTAAGAAATAAAAACATTTTAAGATTGGATTAGAAGCAGCCCAGCATGGTTCACTATGTGCTATATGCTAGTTCACATTATCCAATCTTCAACGCAAGAAACTGACGTAATTTAAAACAGATCGATAAACAATGGCTTGAAGCACAATATCACCAATTATGCGGTCCCAATTATGCGGTCCATCGTGCGGGTTTTCCAGAGCATTTTTGACAGATTGAATTCTTGTGTATTTGTATCCGTGTTGTAGCAAATAATTCAATGATGTATATGGAAACTTTAACATTATATATATTCATAATGCCTCTTGTAAGTTTTTTGAGTGCAATAATTTTTTTGTATGATTACTTAAAAATTTATCATCTACATAAAAAACATCCTTTTATAAACTCTTACTCTTATATAACGTATGTGTTATAACACTTGTTATCAGAACAAAATTGTAAACTATTAATTTTAATGGAAACGTCCACATAATATTGAATCATGGATTCTTTTTAATATGCTGTTATCATTAACAATTGGAAAAATAATTGGTCACCGAGTATTGAGAAATACAGAGTCTTGTAATTTGCCCATGAATCAGACCATTGCGTACGATACGCGTGCATATAATTAAACTCGTAATGGAATAAATCGAATTCGAGGCTATAAATCTTGAATCGCCCGCCGGTTGGACTTGTTGATTTACTAACTTTGATTTTCAATTGTGAAATAAGCCTGTGCATTCGGATTTTCCCACATTATAAGCGATTTATTTAGTCACATGTGATGAAAAACATGCAATTCATATTGATATCTAGACCGTGGTAGGTACTGTGGGAACAAAACCATTTTTATTGGTACGACTATCTAAATTGAGTAGCAAAAAAATACAGTGTTTTCATTCGACATGTTGGCCAATTGAAAGACTATATAAAAATGGTAGATACGAGTTAGCTTGGGAACAAATATATTTTTATTGGTATGATAACTTTTGTGTGTAGCATTGGGAGGAAATTATGCAACTATTTGTGGTGCCATGCCAGTCAAAAGGTACTAAAAATCTTTTTTTTTTAATAAACATGTTTTTATGGTGCGAGTACAAATTTGATTAGCAATAGTATACAAATGCAGGATTATTAAGGCAATCCTAAAATTGGGGGTAGGTTGGGGAGTTGAGAGATGGAGCTTTTGACTAATCAATACCAGTCAAGCTATCAATCAACAAAGTGCATGGTAGGTAAAACACATTGGTTCATGTGGTGGCTTTTAAAAAAGCCGTTTTATTAGTAGTCGGTGAGGAATGCAAGTGCAATTAGGCCCTCTCTCCACGAATTCGTCTTGCCAATTGAATATCTTTTGGCATGATAGTGACTCGTTTGGCATGAATGGCGCACAAGTTGGTGTCTTCAAAAAGACCAACAAGGTAAGCCTCTGAAGCTTCCTGGAGTGCCATCACTGCAGAGCTCTGGAATCGGAGATCGGTTTTGAAGTCTTGAGCAATTTCCCTGACGAGACGTTGGAATGGAAGCTTGCGGATGAGAAGTTCAGTAGACTTCTGATAACGACGAATTTCACGAAGAGCAACTGTTCCAGGCCTGTACCTATGTGGTTTCTTTACACCTCCGGTTGCTGGGGCACTCTTTCGTGCAGCTTTAGTTGCCAACTGCTTACGTGGTGCTTTTCCACCGGTAGATTTTCTAGCTGTCTGCTTTGTACGTGCCATTGCTGCTGGTAGATACGAATTTCGACGTGTAGTCTCGAAATATAAAATTTGTCAACTGGCTTTTGCAATTTTCCCGCCGACCATAGAATGACAAGCTATTGTTATTGTCAAAATGACCGTCACAGCTTTTGATTGGCTATAATATCTTCACTGTGATTGGCTATAATTCGTCTAGCTCGTCATTGGCCAAAATCGAGTTCTCAAAAACATTTCGATCCCTTTTCGAGAAAAAATAGGGACATTTGCAATATTTTACAAAATAATTGAGCAAAGTTGACACAAATAATACAGAAATCTTCCCCCAGTGGTCATTTACTTGATGCGTGAAAAAAAAATAAATCTTTCTATGGTACAATTTACGAAAAGTACCAAAATGGACAGCAACTTTTTGTTGTCGAGGCTGTTGGCCTGTGTTAGTTGAACTCGCATAGTTTTGGGCGCCACATTGATACTTTGTCCACTTACGTCCGATTTTAAAGACAAAGAGACGTTCATATAACCTAGAACCATATTTTTGTACGTGTGTTCATACCAATTGCATCTGCAACAGCTAAAGTCGCTAAATCAGCAACAAGATATATTCAACATGTCTGGACGAGGAAAAGGTGGAAAGGGTCTTGGAAAAGGTGGTGCAAAGAGGCACAGGAAAATTCTTAGAGATAACATCCAGGGCATTACCAAGCCAGCTATTCGTCGTTTAGCACGAAGAGGTGGCGTAAAGCGAATTTCAGGACTGATCTACGAAGAAACTCGAGGAGTACTCAAAGTATTTTTAGAGAATGTCATCCGTGATGCAGTCACTTACACTGAACATGCCAAACGAAAGACTGTCACTGCCATGGATGTAGTGTATGCTTTGAAAAGACAAGGAAGAACCCTGTACGGATTTGGAGGATAAACACATTGGTTTCAAACACCAATCGCAAATAAACGGCTTTTTTAAAAGCCACCAAATATACCAACTGTAATATCAGTTAATCAGCACTACCCCCCACCCCCAATGCATACACATTTTTTTGCATAGCTCAATATCCCCGTTCTTAAAACTGTTAAAGAAACAGTAAGAAAAGTGTATCATTTCTTTTAGTATAGCCATATAGATTTACAAATGGTTATATATATTATGAATTTGTACTAACTAGTATTACATTCGGAGCATACTATGTGGATAAAACTATAGCCCAAAATCATACCGAAAACAAAAGTATTTTACGAATAGCACAAGAGACATTTATTTCACATAATACAGATGTTACAAAAATTTAACATCTACAATACCAGATTGAAGGGAACTGTCAATTTAGTATAAGATACTAATCACGAGAGAGTGTCATTAAGATTACATGTACGGGGTATATAACTAACACTGGCTAAACATAAGACATCAAAATTTACAGTATATCAAAGGATATACAATGTCACCAAGGCCTAACCCAATCACATAAAATAACATGGTGCAGTTTTGTTTTAGTAAATTCGGACCTTATTATTTATGGTAGTAGAATGTTAACATTATTGAGTGTGGTTATTTAAATTAGTCGTGAATGTAGCTGTAGAAGTTTCCTCCTTAAAATATTTTGTATATATCAATAATAAAGCATATGTTTTTTAACACATTTGCAATTCTTTTTTCTATCAAAAATGACTTGACTCGATATTATAAATATGTCATGTTGAAATTGGTTTATTGACATTTGGTTGATTGACCAGAAGTGACTTTTTTGCATAGAATAATCCTGAAAGAGGATGGAACTCGTAGGCCTATCTTTTGCTCTGAATTTCCAACCGATTAGTCACATTGTCAGAAAGTATTTACTAAAACCTTACATTTTCTACACAAAATTAAATTGCGATAGAACATATTTTTTGTATATCTAGTAGTGCATGGTTTGGCATAACTCTGGCATGTTGGTGGCTTTTAAAAAAGCCGTTTTTTGTGAGTCTAAAAGACCTCAGAATGGCTTTATGCCTTGGCTTTGGGCTTGGACTCGGTCTTTTTTGGCAACAAGACTGCTTGGATGTTAGGTAGGACACCTCCCTGAGCAATAGTGACTCCTGAGAGGAGCTTGTTGAGTTCTTCGTCATTCCTTATTGCCAATTGAAGATGACGGGGAATGATCCTTGTTTTCTTGTTGTCACGAGCAGCATTGCCAGCCAATTCCAAGATTTCTGCAGACAGGTATTCAAGTACTGCTGCCATATAGACAGGAGCACCTGCACCAACACGTTCAGCGTAGTTACCCTTTCTCAAGAGTCTGTGCACTCGACCAACTGGAAATTGAAGTCCAGCTCTGGATGACCTAGACTTGGCCTTGGCCTTAGATTTACCTCCTTTTCCACGTCCAGACATTTTGAATGTAGTTTGGCAGAGAGTTTCGCAAAGTGGTGTTACTCGAAGTTTTTGTGATTGAAAGCAGCAAAAATTCAAATGTGGCTTTTAACGTCGATACGCTGAGACAATAGGGGATCGAAATGCACCAATAGAATTTCTTTAAGGAATGGCGCGTAAACCGACTTCCAAATGAAAATTTCCTACAGCTATTATTAAACGGCCACCTGATGGCTTGGTTCTCCCGAGGTCCGATCAAATATTGACCAATCAACGTCGACCAGCTGCAATTTCGATCCCTTTTCTTGCTCTCATAAAATGCGAAAAAACCTAACCGATCGTTACTATCATTTAAGCAAACTTGAAACTCTTCGTGAAACACTCGTTACGCAAAGATGTCTGACGCACCAAAAGGAGGAAAGCAAGCACCCAAAGTTGCCAAGAAGGGCGAAAAGAAAGCAGGAGTAGGCAAAAAGGGTGGCAAAGCACCCGGAGATGGCAAGAAACGCCACAAGAAGCGAAAGGAGAGTTATGCCATCTACATTTATAAAGTCTTGAAACAGGTACATCCTGATACTGGCATTTCCAGCAAAGCCATGAGCATCATGAACTCGTTTGTGAATGACATCTTTGAAAGAATCGCCACTGAGGCTTCAAGATTGGCTCATTACAACAAGAAATCGACCATCACATCTAGGGAAATCCAAACTGCTGTTCGTCTCTTGTTGCCTGGTGAACTCGCAAAACATGCTGTTAGCGAGGGAACTAAAGCAGTCACAAAGTACACCAGCAGCAAGTAAGCTATCGTCTCTGTTGACATAGCATAAAAACGGCTTTTTTAAAAGCCACCAAATATACCAATCGAAATACCCTATAACCAGCACTAATGTCTCCAATAAAACCCCAAACATGAATTTGCCTGAAGCTAGTAAACTAGCATTTCTATACAATGACATATTGAAATTGTTCAATATAGATGTCAGTGACATCTATTAAATTTATTTGACTTAATAATAATAGAATGTAATAGAACTCAAGGGAAGTTCACAAATGTACCCAGTTTGACACAATCTACTCAAGGAAGGTTCACAAATGTAGCCAGTTTGACACATTGCAAAAACAACAAACACAATATTTGATCATAAATTACAGTGTACTGAAAATAACAGTACATAGTGGCATTTCTGTCCTTAAGAAAACTCCACTAAAAACCATTTCATAAATAGATATTTAAAAAAATGATAACAGAAAAGTAATAAATATCGAATGGTGCAATAAATAAAGTAAATAATCCAGTATTTCATAGTTATTCGATTAATCACCATCGTTATATCAACAGATATTATTAAGTGATGGCATTTGTTTTATATATACTTTTACTGTAGTATTTAGAAATGCAAAACACGAAATGAGTGACTCTGTGTTTTTAATATGATGAAACAAGTCCAACAGTCTTAATGCAAACAAAATAAAACCCAGATAATTTTAGAGCACAACCCTGCAAGTTCATAAATGAAAGTAAAGTGTGGAAAATAAATAAGCTGACTAGGCTCTTCTAGAAGGCGAGAGAAACCAACAAATGCACGAAACCAACACAGGCATAAGTGCGAAATGCAGTAAATGATTAGGCCTAATTTTCGAATTTCTGATGTGAAAATGTGGTTACTCTTGCTAATGTTATCGTTTCGACTTGTGTTGGCATTTATGTCTCTAGACACTGAAAATATGTGTAAGTGACGATAAACTTAATGATACGTATACCGAAACTGCATAATTGACAATCAAAAATTGATGGCCTAAACCATCAACAAGCCTGTGTCCAATAACAATTAAAAAAAAATACATCTATATAAATGTCACACAATACTCCTGCAGACGCAAGTAAGAGAAGCGAGGTTGAGTTGAGAACAGGATTCAATGTCGATTGATGGCTTATGATCGACAAAGAACTTCATGATGTCAACCATCAACATACTAAACGAAAGGCAAACACTAACAAAATGATAAAAAATGGCGGGCTATCTAGACGCCTAATCACAGTGTGTTTGTTGATGAACTTTGATGTCAATTTACTCGAAATCAAATGAGTCGGGAGAGAAAGTGCCTAGCAGAACCCATTACTAGAGTTATAAACTTTACGAAAAACAATCTTTGACAAGAAAATTAGGCTAGACAGCGTAGAAATTGTTACTTTAGTCAGCTTTATGCGAGCTGTTCAACAATTTATGCATGTGCATTTTGCCATATCTCAGCACAGAGACAAGTTTGTCATTAAAGTGACATAGAAACATGTTCTACAGTTTTCAATACCAAACACTATCATAAGTTTAATGTGCATAGAATAATAATATGCACATGAATAAAAATAACAATTCCATAACAAACACAACATTTTACAATTTTGAGTATCTGCCATGTTGTCATTCACATTCGATTCGAAGACATGCATGTCCCTAGACGTCCGCAATATATCGTCGACATAACATAGTTCCACTACAACACTGGCCTATTTCATTTCATACTGATTGTTTGCAAGCAGTAACGCAGTACAAGAAATTTCTTCCAAGTGGATATCTACTATACACAAAATGGCAGAAGATACACCAGCAGTACCACCACCATCGCCAAAGAAAACTGTTTCAAAAGCAGTTCCAAAGAAGAAGGCAGCCCCAAAACCAGCTGAACATCCTCCTTACAAGGACATGGTCATACAAGCAATCGTTAGCTTGAAGTCTCGAAAGGGTTCTTCCCGCCAATTGATTGTAAAATACATTAACGCTAACTTCAAGGGAGTTGGTGAGAATGGCGGTAAATTTATTAAAGCAGCATTAAGAGCACTTTTAGCAAGTGGTAAAGTGCTTAGCACCAAAGGCCAAGGAGCCTCCGGATCTTTCAAGCTTGCTAAAGTCGAGAAGCCAAAAGCCAAGCCAAAACCCAAGGCAAAAGCTGTCGCCAAGAAACCTAAAGCTAAAACAGCAACAAAAAAACCAAAGGCAAAGAAACCTGCAGCAAAGAAAGCAAAAAAACCAGTGGCAAAGAAGGCAGCAGCCAAGAAACCTGCAGCCAAGAAACCTGTAGCAAAAAAAGCTGCCGCCAAAAAACCAAAAGCAAAAAAAGCAAAGTCACCTGCAAAGAAAGGAAAGTCACCAGCAAAGAAGGCAGTCAAGGCCAAGGCCAAGCCCAAGAAGTAGAAATACTATTGCTTCAAAGCCTGTCAGTTATATATGCTGACGCTTAGAAACGGCTTTTTTAAAAGCCACCACCAATACCATGAGCAATGCCTTTGACCTTGCACGTCAACTATTATATAACCAAATGAGTAATTTGTGAACAATAATAGGACATTTTATGCAAAAAATCCAACAGAAAGTCAGAAATAAACTTACGCTTTTTCTATTCTGTTGATATTAGAAGGCAAACCACTAAAATCTTGTTGACTTTCACCAAAATCAAGTCCCTTTCTATTGATTGCATATTCTTGTTGATAATTTCGGGTTTGCGCGTGTTATAAGAGCATTATGCGCGCGCTGAACGCGAGACAGTGTATTCTTGTCAATAAAGGCAAAATACAACATATAGCTTAATGATCGAAGATAGCACACACTGGCGAACATTTGCGTTAAAAATTAACTTTATAAATTTACTTAATAATGTACCTTTAATTAATGTGCGTGTTTTAGACATTTATTCTTTATTGTAACGCAAAGATATCCTTAACGCGCGTCACTAATTGAGGCAAGCAACGTAGCGCAGTCATTTGACGTAACGCCAATCACAGTCATTTGACATTAAAAATTTACACGTAATACAATAGACAACGTCTCCTTTACGAAAAATTGCAATATAAGATTTATGCAGCGCGACTTTCTCCATTCTACATTGCGTCAACGTCAAGAAATGTTGTAATTTATACGCGTACTTACAATGGTCATAGAGGATTTAAAAGTTCATTCAGATATTGACAGGAGGACCATCAGGGAAATGCTCAAAAATGAAGAAAGAAGACCTAAAGATCTGAAAAGTTTATAAGTATTTTTAATATTTACACACAACCACGAATTATGTATGAACACCCAACGTACCAACTATCGCTAATGTACTAAGGCATTTTAATAGCTAGCTAAAAATAACAGTCACCGTTGCTGATGTTGACCGTTAGCGATATATTGGCATTTTCTTGGCATGCGGTATTTGCGACAAAAATGTCCCGTTGGCTTTGCGATTATATTTTTTGAAAAATAGTAAAACTTCAAATGGCCATATCTCCCTCAATTTCGGTCCAATCGACTCCAATTTGGTCTCAAACTGTTACAAATTTGCTCTAGTGTTCACACATGCCATCAGACTGAAAAAAAATTTAATCGTTAGCGATATATTGGCATTTTCTTGGCTTGCGGTATTTGAGAGAAAAATGTCCCGTTGGCTTTGCGATTATATTTTTTGAAAAATAGTAAAACTTCAAATGGCCATATCTCCCTCAATTTCGGTCCAATCGACTCCAATTTGGTCTCAAACTGTTACAAATTTGCTCTAGTGTTCACACATGCCATCAGACTGAAAAAAATTTAATCGTTAGCGATATATTGGCATTTTCTTGGCTTGCGGAAAAAACAGCTTGTTCACGAAGGAAGTTCCTCCAGGAGGCGGCCATCCAATGCAGTTAGGATCACCTTTAGCGTGGGTGACTCGACTGTACAATTGCGCTAGTCCTCTTACACTATAAAACAACATATATCTACATGATATTTTATAGGTTGGTTTTTAGATTTACTTGACAGTTTGGAAAAGGTTAAATTTTTAAGTAGATAAATATGCGCTTCTTCTAATTTTGTTTTTGCTTACGGTCGAAGAATTCCGTCAACGATAAATCTAAATAAATGTACTTCTATATTTTCACCCTCTATTCGCCTCAGGCAGGGTTCAACCTTTGAACTTTATTTTTTTGTGGGCTTTTTGCTTTAATTGACTGTTTGTTTGTGCTTTTTCAATGAACATGCATTTAATTTATACTTACTTCATGTAATGTCCTAAAGAACTCCGTCAACGATAACTGTGAATGCACGTCTGCTCCTTCTTTATGTCGCTGGTGTAGTTTATCGCTTCTCGGCCTATTGGCTAAGATCAAGTGTAGTATCTGTTCTTATCAGCTTAATTTCTGATATGTAATCTATTCGATTACTTCTAAATTAACCTTATTTTTGTCTCTAGGCTGTGGGTCAGAGGCTTGCCTCGCCCTGGCCACGGGTCATCTCGGTATTGCACTACATCCGAGCTTGGCCCAACCTTATTTGTTCAAAAATGAATTTACATCTCCAATCACATAACATCTTATTTACAGAAGGTTTGCCACCCTGACCCTCTTTATTAATTTTTTTTGTGTTAATTTAGAAGTAATCGAATAGAAATTAAGCTGATAAGAACATGAAAACAGTAATTGCAAAATCATGTATCCAAAAATTGATTTCATAATTTTCGCATTAAAGCAATCATTTTTTTGTGAAATAAAAGTTTTTTGTGTAGTTGAATGATGGACTCAATGTGTTTGGGATGAATGGTAAGCATAGGTAGTTGTTAAAGCTGGTCGGGTGTGAATCCGAAAAATGGACACATTTGAGAAAACATTCACAAAGACGAAAAATGGCAAAAGTTGGAGAAAAAAAATTATAAAAAATCCAAAAAAGTTTTTAGTGTGGTCATCATGATCAGTTATGGACGAATGGTAACTATACGTAGTTGTTCAGATGGTCGAGTGTGACTAATGTAACGCGAAACATCGAAAAAAGGTGATTTCAAAATAGTGCATGGCTACGCGTTAAAATGATTTTTTTTTTTGTGAAATAAAAGTTTTTTGTGTAGTTGAATGATGGACTCAATGTGTTTGGGATGAATGTAAGCATAGGTAGTTGTTAAAGCTGGTCGGGTGTGAATCCGAAAAATGGACACATTTGAGAAAACATTCACAAAGACGAAAAATGGCAAAAGTTGGAGAAAAAAAATATTATAAAAAATCCCTAAATTTTTTTAGTGTGGTTAAAGATTGTGAGGTGTGATTGATGAAAGCAGAAAATTTTTCCAATTTCTGATGAAAGTAAAACATTAGGGGGGACACCTATTTAGTATGAAGAGTAAAAAATTAACAAAACTGTTAACAAATATTATAAAAAATCCCAAAAGTTTTTAGTGTGGTTGGTGTGATTGATGAAAGCAGAAAAAATTTTGCCATTTCTGATCAAAGTAAAACATTAGGGGGGACACCTATTTAGTATGAAGAGTAAAAAATTAACAAAACTGTTAACAAATATTATAAAAAATCCCAAAAGTTTTTAGTGTGGTTGGTGTGATTGATGAAAGCAGAAAAAATTTTGCCATTTCTGATCAAAGTAAAACATTAGGGGGGACACCTATTTAGCATGAAGAGTAAAAAATTAACAATTTAACAAAACTGTTAACAAATCTGTAGAACGAAGGGCTTAGTCTCAGAAGATCGCCGCAACAAGGCGACTCTACTCTTTACAACACCCTGTTCCTTATTTAAGTCGTCTGCAAAGGATTTATCTCCAGAAATTTTAGATTTTGGTTTGGGTAGCACCTTGAAAGCTGTTCTCCTTCTTGGTGCACTGGGACGCAGGAGTGTACAAGACACCCTATTCTTGCTCGCCTAAGATTGCCTGGAGGTAATTATCGTTGCTTTCTAGCACGGATTCTGACTTAGAGGCGTTCAGTCATAATCCAACAGATGGTAGCTTCGGGCCATTGCCTTTTCAGGCAAGTCCAAATGCCAATTGTCTGAATCTGCGGTTCCTCTCGTACTGAGCAGAATTACTATTGCAACAACACTTCATCAGTAGGGTAAAACTAACCTGTCTCACGACGGTCTAAACCCAGCTCACGTTCCCTATTGGTGGGTGAACAATCCAACGCTTGGTGAATTCTGCTTCACAATGATAGGAAGAGCCGACATCGAAGGATCAAAAAGCAACGTCGCTATGAACGCTTGGCTGCCACAAGCCAGTTATCCCTGTGGTAACTTTTCTGACACCTCTAGCTTAAAACTCCTAAAGACTAAAGGATCGATAGGCCATGCTTTCACAGTTTGTATTCATACTGAAAATCAAAATCAAGTGAGCTTTTACCCTTTTGTTCTACATGAGATTTCCGTTCTCATTGAGCTCACCTTAGGACACCTGCGTTATCATTTGACAGATGTGCCGCCCCAGCCAAACTCCCGACCTGACAGTGTCTTCGGCACGGATCGACCTGCCAACGAGGCCTTAAGTCCAGAAAGTGAGCCGTTC
>OMLI01091445.1:0-10945 GCA_900302605.1 Rondeletia loricata
AGTAATTTTACGTTTACTTAATTATGTTTTGACTGAAGTATTGTACTTTGCTTAATTTAAAATCACATCCATTACAGAGTACAGATGTAGTTTATCCATAAGCATTAGAAACTGGCCAACTGAACGGTCAGTCAGCCAAGAAGAGATGAGTCATCTGGCTTTATTCTGTCAAACTTTTTTTTCCAATTAAAAGAATCCATTTTGAACTCTTTCCTCTCAGCCGTTTAGAATCGCATGGATGTTCTCTTTTGTAAAAAGTCACTCACTTTTACCCTGAATACATTTTAAATGAGCCACTTTTTACTTTTACTTAAGTAGATTTTTACACCAGTAATTCTACTTTTACTTAAGTAGATTTTTAGACCAGTAATTTTACATCTACTTCGGTAAAAATTTCAGCAACGTAACAGTACTTCTACCTGAGGATATTTTGGTACTTTTTCCACCCCTGACTACTTCTACTACAAGTGGCTCCCCTGGGTTTATTTACTTCTTAAGTCCATCAGGTGGAGCCAGAGAGTTGCCTTTACTTGGTGCTGAGGCTGTTATAGACGTTGTCCCCATCAGTCTGGCTGCCATTGACCACTCTCGATTTGTATTGGCCGTGTTGTAGGCAAATGGCTCGTCGTCTTGGCTGTTTGAAAGAGGGGAGGTAATCAGTCACACTAAAGTTTCTGGTACACTGTAGTTCCTGCAGTTTTTTAAACGAGCCACTACTTATACACATAACATACACATAACATGTGCATGTGTTCAAGCTCATGCAAACATTAGTTGGAATTGTTATTGCTTATTATAACCTTGCTATTCCTAGAACACAAGGAGTAATCACATCCATTGAGTGAATGGGAAAGAAGATTCCTAAGATCAAGAATGAGTCATCTATGTTCAACACACAGAAGAGCCAGTGACCATCTACAGTTCATTAGGTTTTGTTGACACCACTTTCCCAGGGCAATTGTTGAAGAGAATAGCTACACCACCCGAACGGGCAACTGTTTGAAACTATCCACAGCAGTGATTGCAATTTTACTGTGTTTACTTCAAAAACTGTATGGTTTATTTTCCAGTTTAATAATGAGTTGTTGTGTTAAGCACTGAGCATTGGTATATAAGTATTAGGCAGATGAATACAGGTTAGGTAAATGAATACAAATAGTTAATTAGATTAAACCCTCTGTCTCAGAAGACTGGAGTTACAAATGTAAACTAAGCTAATTTACCACTAAACTGGAACTGCTGTCGCTCTCTCTCTGTTACCAAGACATACAGCAGGGGAACCTTACCAGTGATTTGGAAGCTCAATACGTCAAACTAGGAATGGCTGCCAAAGGAAATAGGAGAGCATTTTAAACTGGGTATCACCGCTAGTCCACCACCCTTTCCACAAAGCCGGGGATGATGGAGATGGGCGAAATCAGGAGGAGTAGCTTCAATTAAGGGGAAAGAATAACCTTGATTTAGCCAGGTTTCTGTAATTGTGAAAAACTCCTTGACAGATCATGACAGATAAATGACTTGTTTGCTAAGGATCTCACATTTAATAAACCAAAATTGAGAGTGGTAGTGACAGTGTCTATAGGGAATGCTTCATTAGGGTGGCCTAAGTGGGCCGATGTATTTCCTACCACTCCAACTCGTCACGCTCAGAGGCAGGAGTCCATATATTCCCAGACAGCATCTGGGCCCTCTCTCCTACTTTTACAGGAGAGGTCTGTGCCCAAAATAAGTCAAAGTTGTTAACATAAGGGACCCCGATGGAAGCACAGTGATTCATGAGTCAGGTGTGCAGTGAGAACAGGTGAGACCATCTCTCAACCCCTCTCTGGTAGGAGATGAGGGGGCCTGAGATGATGATGTTTACTGTATCTGTGTCACTGAGAGTGTATTTCTGTGACTGATGTCTCCTCCGCAATGGTTGATGCTGCTGGTAGGTCAGTGGTGTAGATCTGTCAAGGCAGCATCCTCCTCCTCTTGACAGCCTCATCCTGTAAAAAACGAAAAAGGTTTCCAAACATATAGATGGGAGTGGGAAACGATATTTGCATGGATAGGCAGTGAAAACGAATTCAAGGCAAATGGGTGAAATCGGGAAGGCTTTCTATTGCGCATGCAAACGAAGGAATCTACAGACTTCTGGAATATGGACTCTGTCACACTGGCAGTCTGTTTGAAGTATAATAAGCTGTAGGACAAAGTATACTGTAGCACCAGTTGCCATGAGAAGAATACCCATAGTTTCGCCTAAAGTGGAAACCTCTAAATTTAAGAATTCATATTATTCCTATTGTCCAGGACAGTCTCAGTAGTTGTGAACATGAACAACTCAACCCAAAGCAAGAAAACTGAGAATTAAAATTTGAACCTGTGAATGAATTGGGCTGCTCCAAAAAGAAAAATATGGTATTTTTCCAAATTAATTATCTGTCTTGATGACGATACAGGCTCAAGTCTTAGCTTTCTGGTAAAGAGAGTTGTTCATGTTCACATAAATTGATTAGACTCTTTTAGACAAATAGGAATAATATGAACTCTTAAATCTTAAATCCTAAAGCTAAAAACATGCGGATTAAGCTCTGCCTATGCAACACCAGGCTAACGTGTTAGTTAATAGCCTGAGCACTTAGCACTTAAAGTTGCATCTCAAAATGTTCTAGTGCTGAATAGTATTGATGTGATTCGGTTGTTACCTAAAAAGACAATATCCCTAGACTTACTCAAGGGCACTGCAGTGGCTCCATGGAGGAGCTCCTTAACTGTCTATGGGCCTTAACTGAGATAACATTGCAAGTCTTCCCTTTATTATAGCTGACTGTTGTTTTGTTCATTTTATTTTGAAGAACTTTTGAAGAAAAGTGAGATTCCATAATGTTGCATGTATGTGCTTCAGAGAGTGCTGTATATTGATAAGCCTTTAAAATGATGTGTCTATTTCAAAACATCTATACATGAAGTTTCTGGTCAACACAATGTGTTACTTTTCAGCATACTGTCAGCTTTTATTATTAATAAATCATCTTCAACCCACTGAATTAAAGTAACAAGTGTGGCTCAGGACTGAAAGAGGAATCAAGATTGTGAAAGAGAATGAGAAAGACACTGACATGAAGGGACCGACAGGCACCGACACGGCTGCTTGTGGCAGGAACAACAGAACAGGGAGGCTATTACAACAGTGACCTTGGCCTCTCCCTGCACACTCTATTGTGTCTGCTAGAACTGTGTGTGTGTACGCACTGTAGTGTAGAAAGGAAGATTGTGTCTGTGTAGAACTGAACGCTGTGCACTGGGTAAAAATAAGCACTATTGTAAATGCCTGTGTTAACCACGGCCTCGGCAGATTAAGCAGCTTGTATCGCCTGAAGCAGAAAGTATGCCAAGTCATTCTGTTTCTCATTAATGTGCACAGTAGGTCGAACCGAGCAAACAAAGCCTTTTAAATGATGTGCCTTTTTACAGGAGACTGTGTGAAGGACCAGGTTACAGCAGTCACCTATCTGCATACACTGTACTGCTGACCAGAGAGGTTATGTGTAGGTAGGCGTACATTCATAGATGCATAAATGAACCCTTTCTTGTTCCCTCAGCTGCACAGTACACAGTATACAGAAGTTTGTATTCACACATGTTAGAACATCAGAGAGTTGTTACTACATTAGAGGCAGAGATTGGAGGAAAATCCAAATTTATTGAAAAAAAATAAATCTCCCCCATTGGGGCTAATAGGGCAACAGCATGTTCTTTTTACATGACCGCATTCATGATACTCTGCAAAACATGAACAGTTGTAAGAAAAAATATAAAAATCTGTTTACACACCACTGAAACCATATGCCAGGTATTTTAAGAGTTGTAGCATTAGTCAATGGTAGGATAATCCTCTATCTCAGTAGTGCTGAGACAGAGAAAAACACTCGTTGGAAAAACGATGCATTCATTGGGAAAAGCCTGAGATGTCAGAGTCCTATGTGTATTAGGGGTTTGGTGGATCAAATAAACCGTTTTTATTGCAGCCCTTGCAGCATCTCCCTTCATGTTGTAGTAGTTAGTCGTCTTGTCGGCAGTGGTGTGGTGCCACCCTGGTGTTGTGAAATAGCCGGGTTATCTGAGGTGTCTGTCATCGGCCTGATTCACAACACCAGCTGCAGCACACACACCTAGGAGGCAGGTCTTCTGCTGCTGGAGGTAGTCACACACACACACACACACGCACGCACGCACGCACGCACGCACGCACGCACGCACGCACACACGCACGCACACACACACACACACACACACACACACACACACACAGTAGGCAGGTCTTCTGTTGGGAGGTTATACAAACAAACCAAACACACAGAAAGAGAGGTCATTCACCGGAGATGTGTCAAGACAGATAATAGAAAAAGTACGAATGGCCTTTACACGTCATTCCTCTCTATAATGAAGTTGAGCACCCAGTTGTGACTGGATGATCAGTATCTGTCTTTAATGGGCAATGTATCTAATTTGCGCTTACAAGATGCCATCTTGCTTCTCTATATCTTTATGTTCCTGTCCAGCCAGTAGTAGTTATCCCTCTCCCTCCCATGATTTGTTTCAAATGTACTTCTCATCAGACTTGTGATAAATATCTTTATCTACCTGTATAAATGACTTGCCAGCGGCTATTCTAAGACTCCTTTTAGCTGTTACCGTAGCTAGGGCAGCCTTAACTCAAGTATTGCCTGGGGGAAGGGCAAATAAAAGACATGTTGGGACGGTGCATATTTACATTGCACCTAGTTAGACTGGCCTGATGTCAGCCAACATCCACATGAAAATGAAGCATCTTGATCACTGTCACAAAACTGTTTCAATTAATGTAAAAATTAGAAAATAGGATACAATTCCAAAGTGATATCTAATGTTTGAGCCATGAACACAGAATACTATAGTTTGGCCATTGCAGTTTTCAGTGACTGTCATGCCTTTTGGTAAATCAGAGGTCATTATATACCAGCTGATTCTTACATTGTCGGGCAGGTTAGTAAATTATGGAGGGCAGTGCGACTTCTTTGCTGCCAACACCGGTTAGTTCTGGAGTAGGGACAAAAGCACCCGTAGTACGTGACCAGTACTTGGCCAAGCTCTATCTATGGCCCTGGATGCCTCCATCTGTCTTCTCTCAGGCCAGACTGAGGGGACAGAGAGAGTGGGCCATTTGTTAAAATTCATCTATGGGGGTGATGGGTGGTAAACTATTGTTTCTGCTCACTTTCCCTCTTAAATCCGCACTGCAAAAACTTCGAGAATTTTCTTGGAACAAGTGAGTGTCTTGAAATAATGGATCACTCCACTCGTGTCAAGATGTCACTTGATTCAAGTAAATTCTTTGCAACAGGTTGATTTGCTTTGAAGCTCTCTCACCTCACTGACAGATTTTAAGACTTAATACTCGACTAAATTACTTAAGAGGGAGATTTTTTTGCAGTTTATGTTCCAAAAATAGGGACACATTAATTTGCGTTAAAAAAAGGGAAGTTACCCCCCTCCGTTACCCCACAAATCACCCATTGGATACACACAGATAGACAGAAATATCCCTCCAGTCTTTTAGTCGTGTCCAAGCCAACCGTCTGCCCAGGGACAGGATCCATCACACATACAGTAATACAGCCTGTAAAACATGGCTATGGCCTGCAACAAGACACAACTATAGCATAATGAACAGACACTGGATCGACGATTGGAGACAGTGTGTAACCTGCCTCAATAAAAGTATAGGGAACTGTAATAACCATATGCTAATTAACTGATCGCTGTTATCAAGAAACTCTCAATCTATAACCCCATTACATCAGCATTCTGCTCTATGGGCAGACAAGGTTAAGAGGTTGGTAGGTTGAGAGCTAGACTCAAATGTCAACAGTACACTGTGTACACGTTGGCCCACTGTGCCACCAACATGCCTCTTCTGTGTTTTAACAGTAAAAAATAGATAAAAGGCATCTGCAGCTTCTCTTTACATGGTATAAAAAGGGGTTTATTCCCTTGATCTCACAATTAAAATGCTGTTTGTTCCTCTTAACATGTTTCTGAATAATCCAGCAAGTAATCACAATGACTTTTCCTTCATAACTATCTGTAATCTAATTACTGCGTTAGCCGTGGTTGCATTGATACAATGCTTTTACCATTTATTCATGAGAATAAATGATAGAACAAGATGTAGAAATTGAGACAGACATCGTGGAGGACATTTCTTTGAATTACAAACCTGTGAGAGTTGAAATTCCATATAAATCACATTGGAAGGTGTGAGCATGTCTATCAAAACATAACACCTTGTTAAGAGGCGTTGTATTTGAAGCTCACTCTCAGTACATCCATCACCCTACAGGGTAGTCAGCAAATATACAACCAAAAATCCACAGATTTCCCACTGTGGAATACAGCCACATCGGCCCACTGCCATCCACTTGGACTGACAGAACAAGTTCGAACAGCTACATGCTAATGTGAATAAGTCTCATGACTAATGCAATATGATTTTCTTACAACTGTTCAATTTGACAGGTATATATGGACTGGAAATTTACAAGACCATCACATTAATTTTACAGTAAATGCAGAGCTGTGGCTTGTTCCTTCACTGCTTTCTGTCACAACGGAAATCAAACCCGTAGCTGTTTCAAGCAAGCAACGAAGACTGTGCAAATACAATGAAGAAGAAAAATAAAGAATGTGGCTAAATAACACAAAATATTAACATAATCAACATGAAGGAGTCGTTTTATAATGAAACAATGACAACTGAAAAGTGAACTTAAAGTTTATTCCAAATCATGAAAAATACAAATATGGAACAACAAAATGGAAAAAAGAACAGATAAGGACAGAATGGCAATGAATAGGAGCCAAGCTCAGACCGGTGTGTGTGTTAACACACTGGATGAATGTGGTATATAAAACCAAACAGTGTGTGTGTGTGTGTGTACACAGTATATATATATACGTGCATCTGTAATCTGGGATCTTTGTGACTGTATATCTCCAGCGAGTTTGGTTTCCAGGAAGGTGTATCTGTGTCTGTCTGTGTGTGTGTGTGTGTGTGTGTGTGTGCGTGCGTGTGTGTTTGCTCTCAGTTCATCAGTACTTCCATCTGCACCAGTCTTGCATTGGTGTCCCCGGCCATCCTGTAGGGAATCATCCCAGCAAAGGTGATCAGGGCTCTGGCCTGGCTGCGCAGTTGCTATTACCACACAGAAGAAGAACAAGGCATGTTAAACATTAATGCATTGCTGCTATGAGATGAGTTGTTACTGTACAGCCTGATGTGCTCTCACAGCCCTGGAGCGTGCTGGCTCTACAATCAATACTGACTAACTGACTGGCATTGATCCTTCCTTATGTATGCTTCCCCTGTGTATATCTACTGTATGTGACTTTCTGGTGCTGGCAGAAAAACACAGCTGTGGTCTGCTACAAACACACACTGATCATGAAGCTACACCTGTACCTCACTTCTCTTTTAAATCCAGCAATTATAGTACAAGATCACAGGACCGGTTAGGTTGAAATACTCCACGCTTAAATTCTCAACTTGGCAAGACCTGATTCTGGTATTGTGCACCTTATAAATGGAATAGACTGCAAAGCACTTTGAAATTACAATTTATTGTCCCCATCAATGAATTTATAGCATTCATTGGCTTTATTCCCTGCCATAAACAGAAGGAAACCAGTCTGGAAGACTGGTAAGTGTAGAAAATCAAGTCACCATGTCTCTGTCCTCGATGGTCCTCTGTGGTCGTCCCGGTGTGCCCGCTGGTGCCCCCTTCAGGCGCTTGTACTGGGTGAACAGGATGTTCATGGTGGCCAACAGCACTTCTGACAAGTTATGACGCACCTGGGGACACAAAGGAGGGTCACGAAATCTACGTTGTTAGTAATCAAAACACTACTGTGTGTGTGTGTGTAAGAGAGAGAGGTTGTTGTGTGTGGATTGTTCAGAACTTGGTGATCGCACCTCGTCGCTGAAGTTCCTGAAGGCAGCCACTCTCTCCTCCACACTGTCCTGACTGAGAGGAAGAAGCTTTAAATGCTCCATCACCTAACAGAGACACAGACGGAGATAGATAGAGGAGTTTTATTGATAAAACAGAAAACATACACAAGATGATATCAGATATTAGAGTGAATCTGTAACAAAATTATACTTTAAAACTGTTGAGTTGCAGGATCCAATAGTGTGTTATGTGAGACTTGTGTCATACAACAGGCATGTACTCTGCATGTATCTACCATGGGTGAATTGAGCCAATGGCACTTGAGTTACTGTTATCTTTATTGAACAGAGGGACTTTGGAATAATTCTAACAAACCACTCCTGGTTTTGGTGTAACAGTCCTATGCTAGCACAGGAAGTTGCACACATCCTACCCTGCATTACAAGATATACACTTACGTCATACGCTCTGTCGATGTGACCTGCGTGGTACTCATCAAAGAATGTCATCAGGTCCAGCAGCAGGTAGAAAGTACTGTCCACTGACTTCTCTCCTGCTATACCCTGAGAGCGATATCTGCAACGGAGAGGAAAGACAGCACTACATTTACATTTTAGGCATTTAGCTGATGCTCTTAACAAGAGCGATTTAGGCCCTGTTTACACAACAACAGTGTTTCAAAAACGGGAAAGTTTCATCTTTGCGTTTAAAAAAACATCCGCGTTCATACGACAACGTTGTGATAAAGATCCGCGTGCACACGGATCTGCATAAACTATTGTAAATGCTGTAGTATGCATGCCAGGCCAGTGGGTGGGGTGGCTCCGTCCTTCAGTCTGCAACTCAGAAGGTGGAGTCTAGAAAAGGATTCAGGAAATAACAGTTTAAAACATAACATTACACTTAGTGGAGCATGTGAGCGGAGTCGAGTGGTGTGGTGTGTGTGTTTGTTGTGTATGTGGTCAAAGTGAAACTTAAGCTTGGCAGAGATCATGGGTTGAGTCAATATGGTCCTCATCATTTCAAACCACGGAAATTGCAAGAAAGATGGGTTGAATGGGCTGAACTTGAAACAAGCTATTAAACACATTCGGAGAGGATTTGAATTGCTATTTTTATTCTCAAATCTACAATTTGTTGGAGTAGCGTTAATAAACTCAGCAGAGTCTGCAACACAAACAGCTCGGTTGGCCGCCATTGTTGTTCTTCTATTTGCGCATGTCTGTCATATGTTCTTCTATTCGCATGCGCCAAGTGGGGCTGTGTCGTCACCGTTTCCACAAGAATTGCGTTTTGCCAGTTTACACGGCGACGGTAGGGGCGGCGTTTTCAAAAGATTCCACTCTGGAACCCGTGGAAAAGTTTGCGTTTTCAGGCACCGAAAACGCTGTTGTCGTGTGAACGAAAGGCCAATCTGCAAAAAAACGTTCCCGTTTTATGTAGAGACCTTTGCCGTGTAAACAGGGCCTTAAAATCAGTGTAACAGTAGAATAAGCTTCAATTCCTACATCACCAAAATTACAAGCAACCAGTAGTGAGTGCAAAGGTCAGGGCCTCAGTGCTCTGAAAGTATACCTGTGACCCTAGAACCATAATGTAAGAGCTAAGGAGAGAGATGGAAGTTTTTTTTTTTCAAACACAAGATGAGATTGTGCACAAATACACCTGACACAACCAGATACTTGCTAACTGGCTAGTGTTGCTACCGGTCTCTCTTAAAGCCTGTTAACATTACCAAGTTATTGACTCTTACCATTTAACGTTCTGTTGACAGTGGAGACAGCCAAATATGTTGAAGTTGGCATTGCTAAAATTATGACAATTTAATGGAGATAATTAAAATAAAAGCACATAGCCAACAAGAGGTTTAGCTCTTAGCCTGAAGTTTTTCAAATCACACCAGGATTAAACCAAATGACTAGTGTATAGTGTGTGTGTGTGTGTGTGTGTGGTGTGTGTGTGTCCCTACCTCTCAGCAATGGCCACAGCAGTGTTTTTTAGCCTCTCCTTGTTGGACTGAGGAGCGCTGACCTGGGCGATGACCGGACTCAACAACTTGTTCATCAACTCCAGGACCTTATCTGAGCTCTACAGAGAGAGAGCGAGAGAGAGAGAGAGAAGAGAGAGAGAGACACAGAGAAAGAAAGGATTCATTTTCTGTTTGTGTGTGTGTATTTGTATGGGGTGGGCAATAAAATAAACTAGACATTCCTCGTCGCCCACGACGCCATTTGTATCCCCCACCACAGGTGTAACGCCTAGGACCTGCTACAGATTATATTATATTTATGGCAAGTATGTATTATAATTTTTTATGTTTTCAAAGTTAAACTTTTTTCTCAAAATTAAAGATGGCTACTAAAAATACAAAATGGTCACCGGTAAATGGACAAAACCCCACTGGAGAAAACCCCACAGTCAACAAGTTATTTTTCCAAGATTTTGTCAATTTTTCATTGTGTCTGAAAATGTAAAGGTCGGTTGAAGCGTTGAAGAGTGAATGTCCAGAGGACATCCCAAAATTTGACATATTGACCCCTGATCGGTTGGAGGTGACTTTCAATATGGTCCATCTTTGTAACAGTTGCCTTAATAACTTGCATGAATTAGAAGATCGTCAAAGGTTTTTGTCTGGAACTAATATAAAATTTTCAGGGAGTTAATCTGTTCAAGGGTGTTAGCGGGCGGAGAAAACCCCAAATTTGACCTACTGACCCCTGGCGATCGGGCCATATTGGAGGCGATCGGGCCATATTGGATCGGGTGGTGCTGAATTTCCATGGGGTCCTTGTACCGCTTTCCATCACCCTGGATATTTGAAATCCATCGGTTGAAGCATGCAAGAGTTAAACTGTTAACATTGGAAAAAACCCCAATATTTGACAATTTGACCCCTGGCATTCTGCCATCGTAGATGGGGTGGTGCTGAATTTCAGTTCGTCCTTGTACCACTTCCAATGTTCTCTGAA
>OMLI01091446.1:0-11299 GCA_900302605.1 Rondeletia loricata
ATACACTGCAAATAGCTTTTTATTTTTAATTATAGTGCATATAATTAATTTAGGCCACCAAGTAGAGTAAATCCAGTGCACTGTGGCCGTTTACTTAATCCAGAAATAATTATATATATATATATATTTTTTTTTACTACAACCTCGACCAATCGACCAATCGGAAATGATCTTCGGTTTTGGTGGACCAAGGTTTTCTTTGGTTGACTACAGCCCTATGTCTGAGATTATCAAAATTATAATTTTCTGTCAATCGACTAATGGATTAATCGACTAATCATTTCAGCACTAAAAGAGACCGATCCACAGTCCTCCTCATCGTGGGGAAACAACAAGTAACAAGAGGATACAACAAGATGAAAAGATAAGAATAGAGGGGGAAAACAGTATTATAGAAAACAATAGCACATATAAGGCATAAAAGCAAGTCTATAGAAACAAGTTTAAAGAAGTGATTTAAAAGATGACACTGATTCTGCTAGCCTAAACTCCTCAGGCAGGTCGATCATTACCAGTATTACGCCCAAGAAAAGTGAGTCGTAAACATGTGGCAGTGTGCGTGTGTGTGTGTGTGTACATGGACATGCTTACATCAAAGAACAGTGGGTTGTATACGGGTAGTGGTAACTCTACATGTCCCAGGTGTCCAGGACAGTTGTTGAAGTCCTGACAGCAGGTCGAACACACCTGGATGAACAATAATAGACAGTAACATGAATATAATCACATATACTCAGTAGCACAAGTAAATACAGGCTGTATGTTTGTGTTCAAGTCCTGACTGCAGGTAGCACACGCCTGGATAGAGACAATAAACTGCAGGTTTGTGCGAGTATAAGCACTTCATTTTAAGGACTTGCCAATACAGAGTACAGATGAGAATGGTTTTATTGACACTGATGATTTCCTTGAAACCTGATCCTCACCATCTTCAGCTTTACACACAGATTACGATGCACTTTAAACCACAGAGGTGCAAACCCTTCATCAGGAACAGAGTGATTTATGTCATGTTACTGTTGTGTCATGTTATATGCAATATATGGAATGTACGTAATATAAGTCCAGTGGAGATGTACCTCCTTGCTGTCTGCTGGTCCCAGGGCCAAGTCATACAGGCTGTTAGGAGCAACATTCCCAACACCGTCAAGGAACCTGAAGTTAGTGATCGCCTTCACGCTCAGCTTCCTGGAGAGGAGACAAGGAGAGGAATATATGTGAGGTGGTTAGACTTAGGACTTTATTATTTTTTCTATTGCTTCAGATATTCAAACAATTATCTGGATTGTTGGCAGCTCACTGAACAATTTTCAATTTCTCTGCGACAGCAAGCATCTGCCCTAGTGTCCTCGAGCAAGACACTGGCCCAAGCTCCATGTCCGGTCTCAGGGCCTCACAGACTTTGACTGAGTCCACAACAGCTTAGGGTTGTGTCACTGCAAAATCATCAAGTGGTTAAGGGATCTGATGTGAACGTTTGGAGCCTTCCATGCTGACTTTTAGCGAGTCTGCAAACCTGTAGACTTTTCAGAGGGAACTGCCCACAATTCATAGAATCAGTGGCGTCAATAAATGAAGACACTGGGGAAGCGTATAAAAAAATTTAAACACACCAAGGATGGCAGGTGTTGGCAAGAAAAATTGAATCTGTGAATTTAAATATTTGTCTTGCTAGTGTAGTGTTTTTTTGCACTTGTGTTTACAGTTCTTTGTATCTTCAGACAAACCTGTTTTGCAAACGATTTCCATATCCGTTTTCATCCGATCAATGAAAATAGATGGTCAAGTACATCTGGGCTTTCCATATGAGACAGTTGCGTTGCTGTATCCAAGGCAATGTGCAATGTCTTCAGACTGTCTCGTTTCTCCTTTTTCTACCATTTCAAGCACTCACACCCTCTTGCACTACACTGAACACACCAGTGACGTCACCCCAAAGTCCTTGAGGGCTCAGTCCTCAGGCCAGGGGCCGGACATCAAGATTCCACCACTGAATCCCTACCAGCTCCTGGGCTGCTCTTCTGTAGCTGAACCTGACCACTGACCTCCCTGAGGAGGAGGGCAAGAGGAAAGACCATTTCCATACAGGGATCAATAAAGTATCACATCACTGTGTATGCTTAGGCGATGGCCAACTTTGCATCATCTCAATAGCACAGTAAATACTAAACACACACAGACAAACTGATCAAAACACTAAGTTGTCCTAAAGTCAATGTAGTCCTTTAACTTATTCTTGGATTGGTAATCTAGAGACAGCGATCACAACCAAATTTCACAATCAACTTCAGAGTTGACACTCAACAAAAAGGCCAGAGATGTGTGATCCTAATGATATCCCTGTTGAAATGAGACACTCAGGAGATAGAGGAATATATCTGGTCCAGGATTATTTAGGGCTGAGGAGAAGGAATTAACTCAGGAGGGTTGCATAATGGACAAAATGTAAAATTACAAATGCTATAATGATTACTCTCCGTATCCATTGGACATGCCATCATATTAAGGCCTTCTCAACTCCTTGTAATGTAGCCTACAGTAAGATGAGCGACATCATTTTACTTGTTTACCAAACACAGTCAGTAACACAAGAAAAGTGTTTTGTAAATGTCCCCAGACAAGAAGGTTTGAAAACCACTGATTCAGCAACAGTTAATAAGCCATTCTGATATATTTCTTGAAGGTCTGCATGTAATTTGTAAGAAGACACGTTTCAAAGTATTTGCACCATGAACAGGCATGTTGTTTTGAACTCATGTTTAGCATTTAGCCAAGCAGCTAGCTCTCACCTTATCTCCTGGGCAGAGTACATGCCAAACGACAAGCTCTCCAGACGCCGCCATGGCACTTCTTTCCCAAACAGCATTTTGGAAAAAAAGATCCACACTTGTGATGTTTATTGCTGTAAATTCATGTCATTCGTTAAGCCACATGCGCAGGAAACTCTCCCACGTGTGAGCTTCAGAATAAACCACTCCACCCAGCTCAGAGGGGGAGACACGAATACAGCCGATAGACTTATTTCACAATTTATCTGACATTTCCTTTTTAAATCACAGATATAATGGAATATTATTACAACCGGCTCATAATAACGTACGTGGAAAGCGTTGTGTTTCTTCAAATGCAAACTGGTATTATTTTCTCTCCCCCTATCGCAGCCTACATGGTTTTTCCCTCCCAGAAGCCTCTTGGTTTGTTTCCAACATGGCGGCGCCCGGTAGGCACGTAGGACATCACATCCACAAGAACAGCCGACTTCTGCTAAATAACCTCGAGCAGCTGTGGGGTCACAGGTCAGAACTTTATAATATGTGTGTTTTAAACCATAATAGTATTTATTAGACTTTATTTTCCATGAGTTGTGTTTGCTACAGGAGTCTGGGTGACAGCTGCAGCTAGCATTTTCTGACAAGAGGTCATGTATTCATCACTGCACACTTTGTGGGCGAAATGTTTGTTCAAATTGAACACGGTGAGGTGCTGGGCATGTAGATTGTCCCCTTTCCTCACATTTCTCATAGCATCTATGTTTACCAAAGGGATGCATGTGGCATTTTGTCAATAGGGGAGAAGTTGGTCCCTCATCCCCATTGCACCCTCTCTATACATGCTTCTTTTCTGTGACTCTCTCTGTATTTCCACTTCCTACATTGTTATATGTTGTTGGTCTGCAACTTTTATTTGTCTTGGCCAAGTCTGCCTTTGAACCTGGTCTCTCATTGGGATTAACCTGGTTAGACAAACGTTAAATAATGAATACAGTTAAGGAGGGACCTGTCAGTAAATGGAAGTGTTTTTAAAAGGTTGTCCCTGACAGACAGGGTGGGGGTTAAGACTCTATAAGATCTCCTCTCCTGACCATACAGAGAAGACTCTTAATGGTTTCATGTGGTATATGGTATATTATTGTCCTGCTATACGGAGCATGCAATGAAGCACAGTTGTCTTTTGTGAAATGTACTTTGGTGAGTTGATTTGTGCTTCTCAATTTTTCCAGGAGTTTTGGTTGGACTCCAGCTGTGCGACAACAATCTGCCACAGTTGAAAAAGGTAATCTGGGAGGAGGGGAGGGATTTTCTTGATGCTGAAACTAACTTTGACACTTAAACTTGACCGAATCCCCCTCTGGTAACAGAGGACAGCCACTGCATCAGAGGCAGGGTGCTACTTATACAGATTATGTTAATAGCGACAAAATAATATCAATTTTTTTTTTATGTGCTATTACAGAGTCTACAGACGCTGTTGTCATTCCCAGGAAGAAAACATGGTATGTACCCATATCACTTTCATGTGAAATCTTAATGTGCCATACATTGTGGGCAGCCGAGTGGCCTAGTAGTTACAGAAACCTCCTTCTACCGGACGACTCACGTTGAAACCCCATGTCAGCAAGTGCCTGCCCTGCTGAAGTGTTCTTGAGCAAGGCACTAAGTCCCTACCAGGTCCAGGGCAGCTGTTCTGTAGCTGACCCTGACCTCTGACCTCCCTGTGGAGGGACGCAAGAGAAATGAGAATGGCTGTACAGGGGTCAGTTATTATCTTGGTATACATGGATGATGCCTCATTTGTTGAGTAAAGCTGATGATGCATGGAAACCTTTGTGAGGTAAAGTAGCTAGTCAATATTGCCCACAGCAGGGATGAGGATTGGTTACTAGGACAGGATCAATGTGGACAGCACTGTGGGCTGTAGTGAACAAAAGCATGAAAACAAAATGTTGTTGGTCATAGTTGATCAAGGGATGGTACTTTTCGCTTTTCTTACAATTTTATATCATTACCTTGAGTGTATGCAACACACCTGTGAAGTTTTTTCAAGTGAAAATAAATGTTTTTATTAATTTAGTCTCTAGTGCCCCTCTCCCACCTAAAGAGCTGACAGTACTAGAGGGTCCGACAAGCAGTCCGGCCACAGAGCTAATGACATTTCTTGTTCAACAGGAGCCAGGAGGCGTTGCTGGAGACTCTGGCATCTACTGTCAACAGGGTGAGAGCTCTTTCACATCTTTCAGACCGCTCTGTCTGTCTGGATATATACCTTTTTATTTATTTATCTGCCTGTCTGTGTATTAACCTCCTGTCTTTCCCTTCTAGGACCCTACAGCATATCACTACCAGTTCCAGGATGATCCTTACCTCTCTCCCAGGACCTCTCCCGAGTTTGTACGTCAAAAACATATCAAGCCTCCATTACTCAACTATCTTCCTTTCTTTCTTCTCTGGTGTTATTGCTATAATATCAATCTAAGTTTTTCATTGAGATTTTCAGCGATATGTCTTTCTCTCGCTCTGTCTCTCTCTGTGTTCTGCAGAAGCTCTACTCTCTCTCTCAGGAGTCCGGCAGATCTGCAGCCAAATACTTTGTCAACAACAATCCAAAGTTCTTCACCAAAGACTTTGCTGAGCCACATATACCAGTGAGACACACACACACACACATACACACACACACACACACACACACATACACACACACCTCCAGTGAATGAGAGAGAATATGAGAGAGGGGGGACTGAGGAATGGATGGTCATAGGTATCTATAATGAGGGGATAATAGAAGTAAAATCTTGTTATAGTAACACAGCAGACTTCATGAAACCTCAATTCAGGATTTATTTGTCCATTATACATTTTAGGTATTCTGCAATCGCAAACCTTTACTCTTTTGTTTCATTTTGATCTTTAAAACATTTTATAGACTAAAACTCCATGTAAAATTCTTGTTTAGCGGTCGTGTACTGTCCTTGTTTTAAAAGGATCAATCAATCAAATTTAGACTAAGTAAGACTCTTAAGCGTAGTGGGGTGACCATTTTTCAACAATTGGTGCCAGACTGCAATGATGATTTGGGTCTTTTACCAGAGCATTGTTTGGTTTGGTTCTTGTTGTATACTGATGATACTGTAAGCAGCTTTTGATAAAAGCCTACAATTGATTGCATTTTATATGATAATATTGTTGTTTAGAAACTTTAATACAGTATTTATTCATTGTGTGTGTGCGTGTGTGTGTGTGTGTGTAGTGTCTGATGCCGGAGAGTGTGTCGTTGCGTCTTGAGGAGGTGAGCGAGGAGGCGCTGAAGGAGAGAATCAGCTTGAGGAAAGTTACAGCTGCTGTTGATATGTATGATCAACTACTGCAAGCTGGTAAGGACACACACACAAACACACACACACACACACACATTGAGGAATGTTGCTGTAGTCATACTAACTGTGTGTCCTCTGCCCAATCCCCTCAGGCACTGTGATCTCAATGGAAACGACCCATGACCTGCTGGACCTGATCTGTCTCTATTGTGACAGAGACCCTGTCCAGGAGGGGGGCCCGGAGACGGAGGACACCGTGAGACATCCCATAATATATCATTCACAGCCCTAACCCTAGCCTAGGAGGGATGCCCAGAGACAGGAAAACAGTGAGACATTAGATTAGATCTGATTCAATTCGATTCGATTTGATTTGATTCGATTAAACTTGAAATTGGGTTGTTGCTGTAGCAAATAAAAGGATACAGCAAAGAAAAATACTATATAAATAAGAATATAGCAAATGGGGGTATAAAACATAACACAACCAGCAATTTCAACAATTGAGCACATTAAGTAAAAATACATGAATTAAAAACTGTGAACAATAATTAAATTTACAGCATACATGCAGGGTTTGCAAAATAACAGCAGAACACACTGAGACAAAGAAAATGAATGGACAATATGAAAAAGTGCCACATCGAAATGCCGTAATATCTACCAGGAACTAATATCAGCATGTAATTAACAATAACTAACAACAATAAAACAATAATAACAATAATTAGCAGTTACCAACACTTGACACCTTGAGAAAAGGGATTGCAACATGATTCCCATAGTGCAGCCCAGACAGACTGGTTTTGGCTGTAAAGGTAAAGATCTGATCACCGGGCCTCCCTCCTGGGCTGGGGTGTGTGTATGATGTATTATGGGTGCTAAAGTTACGTTATGCCCCTTTTACACACATAACGTGTGTGTGTGTGTGTGTGTGTGTGTGTGTGTGTGTGTGTGTGTGTGTGTGTGTGTGTGTCCAGGAGGAGTCAGGAGAGGAGGTGAGGAGGAGGAAAGGGAGGGTTCGTCGGGCGTCAGACTTGCTAAAGTCCATCTGGAGAGAAAACAACAACGCAGAGAGAATCTTCAACCTGCTGCCAGAGAGAGACACACGATGTTACTCTGCTCTGATCAGAGGCATGGTTAAGGTATGGGTAGCTTTATTACTGTTGTTGGTAGTAGCAGTAATTTTAGTGTTGCAGGGACTCCTGAGTCTGGTGCCAGAGAGAGGCAGACAGTGGCTACTTTTACATGCACAAAGTAACCTGGCTATTGGCCATAATCCAGCTAAATATTTGGGAGATTGGTCTGTTGGTCAATTTAATTTAATAAGGTAGCTGTACCAGTGGATTTCTCCAGTAGGAAACTCCGATACCAAAGCCATGTGTAACATGTCAGAAATCAAAGCATAGTGACTTGATTTTCCCTTTTTCACACATGGGACGTCTCTGGTGTTAGATCACTTTAATGTTGAAATATAGATTATATCTCAATCATTGTTTTCAATTACCTCATACTGATCGTCTAAGTCTGTTGTTCAGTAAAAGTAATGGATTGGATTGATACTCACTATCAGACAACGGCCATTTAATTTAAAAAAAATATTATTCAGAAGGTTGTCGGATATAATTGAAGAGACGCTGCCTCCCGCTCATGCTTGCACATTTATTAAGAACCACTAGGTGGTTTAGTATAAGGAGTTGTATTGGCAGTAACATTTTTATATTGGTGCTTCTTTTAATGTAGGGTCTTTTTAGCTTCTGGTCCTCTTTGTCAAAGTTACCCATTCCTGTTCAACTGTGATGAACTGTGTGCATGTGTGCGTGTGTGCGTGTCCCCAGCATGGAGCCAATGTGAAAGCCATCAACATGTACACAGACATGCTTAACAACAGAATGACTGGTGAGTAGTAAGAAATTAGGAATAGAAATGGGCTCAGCAGTAGTCAAACAAGGTTTTAAAGGCAATATTTGAAGTAGAAGTAGTAACTTGAAGTGATACCGTGACATTTACAATTTTAGTTTATTTTCAGAAATTTGTTTTTTCAGCCACTTGTCATATTCAGGTGAACAGGGTATCTGTGGGTCTGATAAAGTCTTAAATTATCTAAATGTAAGGACTTAAAAAGTATTAAAATGACTTAAAATCAGTTTTTAGAGGTTTTATTTTTTCCACCATGTAATGCAGGATGCAGGACAGGGAGCCTATTGTAACATCTGGCCAGGGACTAGAGATGTAAACTAGCCTTTTGGCTAACTGGCATATTTACAGAAATGTTTATTAATATGCACTGTCCCTGCTAAATAAAATAAAATAAATAAAAATAAAATAAATGACAGATTAATTTTTTAGTTAAGTTCCATTTTGATGCAACTATGAAATTAGATAGTGGTACCTGGGTGAAAACTCCCATGTTTTTCCTTCCGCTTCTCTTAAACTGGCTTGTTATCATTGTTGCCATTCCCCATTGAAATCTATGGGTATTGCAAGCCGATGGCTAACACCCTGACCTGTCCTCTCCAGCTGATGTCCATATCTTCAACGCTCTGCTCTCGGCCGCTCCAGAGCTCAGAGAGAAGTACAACGAGAGATGGGACCTCATCGCTGTAAGACCCGTTTCACTGGTTTACTCATGGCAGAAGAAGCATGTTGGTTATCTTGTAACGACATCTTTTCTCTGAAGTTGGTTTCTGATTCACAGCTTGTTATTTGTGAGTTAAGGAAAATTTTAAGGGGAAACCTGTAAAACACAAAAAAATTCAAATTTTTCACCAGCAATGTAGAATGTCATATTTTAACATAATTCGGTAAAATTATTATTATAATAATAAATAACCATGACATAGGTAGGCAAAAGAAATATGAAAAGATAATAAAGAGAAAAGATTGTATAGCAAGAAAATATCTCATAATAACTATAAAACATGACATAATGAAAAATAATACCCTAATACCAAGAAAAAGCTCGTAATTTTGAGAAAAGGTATTGTTATTATGAGAAAACCTGCAAATTTTCCCCCCAAGAGGAATGCAATACGCTTTGGTACATGCCAATATTAAGCACCCAGAATTATCATAAACTATATACATATTTAATATAGGCTTTCAACCCTTTGAACATTTTTCAACCATCTCTGATAATGAAATTCAGTGATGTAATATGATTACGTTTTCCTTGATCTTCAGAACAAAAATCATGGGAAATTGGAGGGAAACCTTTTTAGAGAAATGAGATTTTTAGTCTCCTCTAGAATTGAATTGTAAAATTTTGGTGTCAGACTTTCATTTACAGAATTCAGAAAAAAATTCATACATATTTAATATAGCTTTAAATTTTCTATACTTTGTAAACCTTTCAATCATATCAAGTAATTCAATTCAGAGATGTAGCGGGATTGCATTTTCCTCGATCTTCAAAACTCAAAACGAATCAAAATCTATCTAGGGAACTTAAGGAAAATGTCTTTTAGAACAACAACTAAAAGTTTTGGTGGCTCCAGAATCAAATTGTTTTGGTGTTAGATTAATATCTTAATATAGGTACCTTTGACAGAGTTCTGGCTTGTTTGGTTAACATGTTGAAGGATGAGTTTTGTAGCTGTTTTGTTTGGTATGTCTACACATGGGGGAACATCTTCATTCAGCTCTGTGTGCATCATTTTAAATATTTCTACAGACACCTAATACAGATTTCTAATTGTTTGTGTCTCTGTCTGTAGGAGCTGTTGAACCAGATGAGTCAACAGAAAGTTCAGCCCAACCTGTTGACTTTTAACAGCGTTCTCAAAGCTCTGAGACGCTGCGGCTCTTTAGCCAAAACACAGGCTCTACACACACTGAGTGAGATGAAGGCTCTGGGGATAGGTTAGTATATACACACACACACACACACACACTGTGGCTCAATAGCCAAAACACAGGAGACCAATATATCGGTTTGCCAATATATGGCGGCTGATATTGGCCTTTCATCAAAAATCTGATATCTGCCAGTCAGTCACGTCTGATATGATGGATATGATGCAGTTTGATTGATTACATAATTATTGTATAATGGGAAGCCCTTAACCTGAATTGATTCTAATGTGACATTTTGACCAGATTCCACACAAGTATGCATTAATGTTGTATCATCATCCTGGCTTTCAGTGGAGAGTTTTAGTGTCTCCTGATGGTCTAAATGCTGAATACAATACAATTCTTGGGGAAACACAATACCTGGAATATTTGGGCAGTTATTTCGGTCAAATTTAAAGATATCGAACATCAAACACATTGAACACAAAGTATCGACTCTCAGCAGCTTCGATCTAGAAATATCACTAGCGATGTTGGCCTTCAAAAACCCACATCGGTCAAACCCTACCCTGCACGCAGTGAGATGAAGGCTCTGGGTAAAGGTTAGTATACACACACACGCAGGGCTCGACATTCCCATCTGCCCGCTGGCCCGGTGGAATATTTCCAGACCTCCGGCCCAGTAAAATAAGCTTTTGCGTGGTCCAAAACTGACAAAACACACAATCTCACATTATTTCCTGCAATAATATAATGGTGCGTTGTCAATAAATATTAAATATTCTGTGAATTCACCCGGGTAGGCTAATTACTGTGGTGTCGCAAGTCCGACGTTTCCTGTATAGCTACAATATGAAAGTGATTAGGTAGCTATTCCCTGGCAGGTAGCTTCTATTATTTTGTTTTGGCAGTTAGTTTTAGCAGTCTATTTCCATATCTAATTTTACTATAGGGAAATGTCACGCTGCCGTGGTTTCAGCGAGTAGCCTAATCCGTCTCCACTTTGCTCCCTTTTCTGCATCATTCTACACAGTGAAAAAAATATGATGGAAGAACTTAAGCTAACGTTGCGTAGCCTACCGGCTTCTCTTGAGTGACGGCTCTATATGTCCATGTATGCTCTTTTCGAAATTGAGACAGCTAGCAACACGGTCAAATAAAATATTTTGTTAATAAAAAATAGTCTGTTAAACTATCGCTGTGGTTAGGATATTATGATATATTCAGTGAGGACCTGCGTCGGCCCGTGAAGAAAGCGTGCAATACAATGTTTTTCGCATATCAGAAGCACATGACAATGAAAGATTAAAGTTTGTATCTAAAACTGTATTGAGCCAGGCAGCACATCATTTAGCAATAAATGTAACAGAATACGAACCAAAAGCGAGAGGGTGATTTGAAACAATGTAG